>JABSMT010052821.1:0-12301 GCA_018902335.1 Eumacrocentrus americanus
GGGGGGGGGGGGGGGGGGGAGACACGAGTACCTTAACCTTTGCTTTTGCCTCAACCCCTAGAACCCGACAGGGGTATAAAACGCCAGCTACATCAGTCACTCGTTCTTCTTTTCCTGTCTCACACATGCTCTTCCTCTCTTTCTACTTTGAAATATCTTATCCGGAGCTTCTTGCACTCTTTTTCTTTTTTCTCACTCTATCTCTCTCTCTCTCTCTCTCTCTCTCTCTCTCTCTCTCTCTTGCTGGGGTTCTTTTTTCCTTTCTTGATGCACTCATGAGCTTTGCTCCAGGCGGAAACACGAATGTTGACACCGACCGAGGTGGTGCGGTCTTATTCAACGCGTTCCATCCTCAATTTTTCGAGCCTGCATCAGTGATTCTCCGTGTCTACTCTCGTCTTATCCGTTCTGAGAGCATACAGTGTGTATGAAATGAAAAAGCTATGACGAGAAAGTGCGAGTGAGTCGTGTCGTCTTTCCTTTGAATGAAAAAGCTATTTTCATTTATGCCCAAGTGTCTGATGGCAAGCAAGTGTATGTCTGAAAGGATCGTGCTTTGGGGACGCCGTGAAATTAATGGAATTTTGGATATATCTTGATGCGGCAAGAGTATCCCGAGGGCAAGGAATAACGGAGACGTGCGCGCGGCTTTTTGCTCACTCGAGAGCAAACTTGACGGCACAACAGAGGAAAAAAAAGCGGTATAACCCGTTGGGAATTATGAACAAAAAATTGAAAAATGTTAAAGCTTTTCTGCTTGTGTATCAACTAAAAAGGTAAAAAAAGTAATTCATCTCGGGCTGTTTATACGTGTCCCATGGAGACTTTCCATGGCGATCCAGAGGGGATATCAAGGCCAGTGTAAACACTCGAACGTAATTGATCGCCTCCCCGTGAAAAGTCGACTATCGGCCTGTCCGAGAACACGAGGCTTGCAGTTTGTTCAACGAGAGGAAGCGAGATAGACTATGTAGAGGTGCATAGTACGTGGCCGAAGGGTAGAAATGCACAGAACTCGTCAGGATGGGTTTGTTTAGCATTTTACAACAGACCGCAATTTTCGCGGTTAAACGTATGCGTGTCCAAACTTTTACTGGTACATTTATATATATATATACGCGATGCTTTTTTTGCAAGCCAAAAAAAATTATTTGAATCTCTGGTTGGACGCGTGATTGACAGTTAAATGAAACGAGGAAAATATTGTTTCGGTAAAAATCATGATTTTCAGAATAAAGTGGTACAACGAACAATATTGTATTTTATAATTGTTTTTCGATATAGATATAGGTGCATATACAACATAAAAAATCAATATGGCGAAAGTTAAATAATAATTTTCATCATGTGAAAAATTATATACCGTTTATACATAAATAGCAGCTGTCAGCCATCGCTCTTTTGACGATGGGTCAATATGTCCATGCTTATATACAAACAAAGTGCCGCACATCGATAGCACCAATAAAACACCAATTTCCCATGAAAAATAACAAAAAACAAAAATGACAATGACAATGGCCAAATTACAAAGCTTTTATACAAAAAAAGACGTATGCCTATCTATCTACACGCAGGGGAATTATGATGGTTATCATCGGACGAAGTATTGTGTTTTCTCTAGTTTATTCACATCCAATCGTGCTGCACTCGCTTTATCCAGTCGATCTACTATTTTCTTTTGCAGATCCATTGTTTTCACTTCTGTACATCCTTTATGTCTGCACACACACAAACACACAACCCTTTCAACCGCGCTAAACCAGCGTATATTTATTTCTCTTTAGTGTTTCGTTTCTGTCGTTTGCCTGGGAATCGAAAGAGACCAAGTGAAACGTGGTGGACGTGAACAAGCCCGAGGGAATTTTGTGGCGGATGTTTCAAGGGGTGATGCAAGGGGGATGATAACGCAATGGCACGATCAGATTGGAATTCACGGTTAGCAACGAGTCACTATTTCTCTCTCTCGCTCTCTTGCTCTTTCTCACCCCCTTTCAAGCAATGCCTGGACGGTTGGTCAAATTGAACTGAAAATACAAAAAGTAAATTAGCCGGACAGAACGACCGTTCGGCGGTTTGTCCTGCCACACTGTGCCGCAGCGTCACGTGCGCCGGATCGTGCGGCGCTTGCGGTTCGCAGATTTTACGGACACTCGCTATGTTATCCTCCCGCATGCCTGTGTGCACGAGCAAGCGATTTTCACAGTGTGTATTCGTTGGACCTGTCTTTATCCAGCAGCGCTGTGAGCTTTGGTCCCATGCAGCGCTTTGGTTCGATGCGTTGTTTCGTACATACACTCTGTGATTTTGTGTGATCCTGTTGTTTTCATGCGGTCACCACTTTTCTGCGTTTTCCCGTGATGCATTGTGTTTCATCCAAATGCGTGTATACAGTTGAGTTGTATTTGTGAAAACCATATCCCTGATGCCCATTTGGAAATCGAAATGGTCTCATTTCCTACTCGACTGATGGTTATATGTAGCAAAGCTTGTAAAGCCATGCTGCGCAATGATATCCAAGGCTTGATGTAATAGTAGTCTTCATTACGAAAAAAATAAACTACTGCCGAATGAATTTGTACCAACATCAAAATGGTACTACAGAATCCGCTGGGAGCCATTGTGTTCGCATATATGTATTGCGTTTTGAATTTTTGATTGGACAATTCGTGCTGTTCACCGAGTTATCAACGCAGAGTATAACCTGTTGCCTCTGATGGTACACTTGTATTTAATCCCGGTGGTATATTAGTGGTTATTGTTATACAATACTTGAAAAAATAGAAATGACTTGTATTGTATGATTGCATTTTTTTAGAACAATATCTCTCTATATTACTTTGATGTTTTTTTCGTATTTAGAAGAGACTTTGAATGGTGTAATTATATGAGAAATTCTTGTAGTATGTATTATTATAAGTCCTACATTATTCTAACTATATGTTTTGGGTAACAGGTTTAATTCTCATTTGTCGTATTTGCTGGTGCGAAATAAGACGATTTTAAGAGGATACTATGTACAAGCATCTGTCGTTCCTTACGAGCAAGAATATAAGACAGATATATTCTACAGTTTTCCAAGCAAACGGATTATTCTTGAATAATATTAACAATGGAACATAAAAGCAATTGTCGTGGAATATCTTCAAGTTATTATGTGAAAATGTTGAAAGAATTATAGAATAATGAAATAAACATATATATAAGAACAAGAAAACAACATTTTCACACACATTTTCACAAGGCTCTCTTTCTCTGTTATAATTTATGAAACACAGCGGAATACAAGCAGAAGTATACCAACGACTAAAGTATATATAAGAAAAGATATTGTTTTTCTTAGCTGATGTAATGCGGGGGCAGAATTATCGCGTCCGTGTCGTCGACGGTGCAACCAGGGCGAGAGGAAAATGCGAGAGCGTGGCCTATTTACCCGGTGGCAACATGGCCGGGATGATTAACATCCGCTTCCTCGCGTTGTTCAACAGTGGTTTACCGCTATAGCGATGCAGCCGACTCGTATTAAAATGCACGAGCTTTCGAAACGAAGCGCCGCCGCCGCTTTGCCACTGTATACAGTTGCTGTATGCCAAACAAAAGCTCGACTTTCAGCTGACCGCCACACAAAATAAAATAGAGAGAGAACTCATTGCAAAACAAGTTTGAAAATATATCATTGAACTTACAGAAGAAAAAAAGCTCGAAAAAAATCAGAAATTTATTTTTTTTTCTAAAATCTTCAGTTGAATTATATCGCTGCAAAAATGTAGGTATTATATCAGTAGTGAATCAGTAGAAGGAGATAAGTCGAAAATATATTCTAAATTTCATAAATTCGATTTTTCGAATTATCTTGAGAACTACGAGAAATACGATAAAATCTTGTTCAACATTTTTTGTAGGAAATTAAATTCTCTTCAAAAAAGGTCATTTGCATTTTTGTCGTATCTCCTATAGTTTCCAAGCTATTATCAATGTTCCATCAAAAAATCATTCATCCAGATTTTTGGAGATATCTCAAAAACTACATGAGATACGATAAAATTGCATGAGAACTTTTTTATAGGAAATTAAATTCTCTACAAAAAAGGTCAATTGCATTTTTGTCGTATCTCATATAATTTTCGAGATATAATCAATTTTGTGAAAGATTTTAATAAACGTGTTATCTCGACTTATCTCCGTTTACTGCTTCATTGTACTGAATATTATTTCTCGCGGTGGAAATTATGGAAGACGATAACTCGCGGATGAGTACGCTATAGTAGGACTCTTTGAAAATTTATTGCTTGGCTGTTCGATTCTCCGCAATATCGGCAGTACTCGAGAGACCGAGACCGGCATTCGAGGTATATCGCTGATTCATCAATATCGTAAATAGAAGTTTAATTAATTCGCGCGCTCGGTTAACTCGCTGGACAGACAGGTTGTCAGGAAAGGCGAGGATGCCAACGAGGCTATATCAAGCTTATTCGCGAATATTACTACTGTCGAGTTCGCGATGTGTTATACATTAATATGACGTTTTACTAGGACGTGGGTGTATAAACTTGTAAACTAATTCAATTAGATGTGTGTTACATGTCACAAATAACAATACAGCGAATAGTGAAAAAAAGTACAGTTTAATTTTAACTCAATTTAATTAGATATTTATTTGTGTATTTAGAGAAAAACGTATAAATTCCATTTGAAAATTAGATAATGGTAGAATATAAATTGAATTGGATGCGGATCTTATCGTTGAAATTAGAGTGCGATTTACTGATTAAATATAATTGAAACGGTTTATTTCTTTCTTGAAAAAGTTTTACTGTGTTATTATCTATATAGAAAAGAGGATTGATATCTCAGAGATATTGGCACCTATTGCTTTATTTATTATCCAATGCACTTACGAGATCGCTTGGGCTTGGCCATCGGTATAACCGATATCGAGCGGATGATCCTATCAGCTCTCGAGCACAAGTCCAGTCCTACAACTCGTGTACAAGGATAACGGATATCGCAAAAGACTGATTACCTGTGACCGCGTACTAAACGACGAATTCTGACAAATTAAATACGAAAAAAATCGATACACTTTTTTTCTCGTTATAGTACAGTGTTTGTTGACTACTCCAATTAATTAATTGAATAAATGTGTCGAATGCATTTTTCGGTAAAATATGTATAGCGAACGGTGATATTTACATAAAAGCAAACGAAAGCATTATGGAGATGTGATGAATTGCGTTTGGAAAAACAATGTTTTCATTTACATTTTAAAGGTTATACAAAATTTGTTAATGAAATTAAATTCCCCTATTAATTTTTATTCTTTTATTTCTACATTTTTTTCAAAATTTTAATAGAAAAATTGCTCAATTCGATTTGATTATACTCTCCGCGCTGTGTGCACATCTTTCCCGTACATTATTTATGACTGTTATTCCCAGGTTTCTCGTTTTCAAACGATAAATCTATCGCCGCACATATTTCCATCGATATTTTCTAACAGAGACAAAAAAAATGTGGAGTGTAAAAGCAAGATGGAGGAAAAATCTGTCCCTGTCTCGTTTTATGCCCCTCTTGCAGTGAATATTTTAATGACGGTAACTGCGCGCCGGAAACTGGATAGGGATGAGAGAGCAATGCGTCCCGGAAAGATGGGGGAGGAGAGGAGGTCCACGTCGAGAGGACTACGACAAATCAATCGAGGGTATAGTCCCGTAGTTTTTTTTTATTCCGATTTTATTCTATAGTCCTCGTGTGGCTTCGCTTCGAAACGTGTATTTATTTTTGGCTCGCTGGCCGAGCTGCGAGCAATCAAGCCGAAGCCAATTGTGTCGCTCAAGCAGAGTAATTTTCTTTTTTTTTGGTGCTTTTCCGATTAATATCAACAGAAGAAAAATATATAGTCATGGTTTAATAAAATTGAGAGAATAATTGTGGAAGAGGGTATTTATTTAATTCTCCATGTGAGTTTCCAGGAGAATCATCATCACACACTTCAGTATATAATTCTCAAAGCTGATAGAGAGAATACAAACATTTTCATAGCACTTAAACTTGCTGTATACACTTATGAAAATCCCTTTGGTACCTGGGCTCTCATATTAAAGTTGTCATAGTCTCGGCAACGACCAAGTTTGGTTGACGTTCGTGGAATAAGAGATAGCTGCAACGGATAAAACGAACATATCCATGAAACTCATCTTCTTGCGTTCCCTAGACGCCTTTCCCCTCTCTCTCTCTCTCTCTCGGTAAACTTGCTCAAGGATGCGTATATATTCGTCTTCAATCCAACTCAGGAGTATTAATTATCTCGGTAGGAGCTGACCGAGCACGGTTAGAAATCCAATTAGTCTTGATTCATTCCAAAGCAATTTGATATGGTATTCGCACACCTGCACAAGCGTTACTTATTTTAAAACTACTAGAATACAGGAGCGCGCTTTGCGCGCACAATTAATTTATTTAACCAGTTGTCATGGAGGTAATGAGGTCCATACGTCCAGGCGTGCCAGTCACTATCAATTTAAATCGACAACAATGAAAATGTTACATGGATTTTCTTTTTCGAAGGAATATTAATAGGTAGAGCTTAGATTCTAATCACGTTAATTTTTCAAGATATCTCGAAAACTATACGAGATCCGATAAAATTATATTAGGCCTTTTTTGTAGCAAATTGAATTCTCTACAAATTTGTCTATATGAAATTTTTTCGTATCTCCCATAGTTTTTGAGATATACTATATTTTTTGAAAGATGAATCTTCTTGATCAATTTGTCTCTTTTTATCGCTTGACAATAGAAATTCGAACCCTTAATCTCGAAAAACTAGCTGAATTAATTCCGTTAAAAAAATATATAAACCTAATTGTTATTATAAATAAAACAAATTAACCCAAAAACTTAACATTTAATAATACCGTTCAGAAAATATATTTTGTAAATCATCCTCTATATCTGAGATCTTGGTAGAAGCTCTTTTGTAAAATTGATAGCATGTAATCTTGAGCTGAAGCTCACAGTTTCATTTTTTTTTTTTTTTACCGAAGATGCGGAGGTACGGCACGACGGAAGAGAGCCTAGAGAGAGAGTCTATTCGTAGAAATGCACGACTAAATGAAAGGAATGTAAATCATAAAAAGTTACGAGCTTTTAAATCTTTTGCAAGGTGGCGCACGTTCGCTTTAATTACCTTACATCTCTCATTCCTCCCTTGCACGCGGGCGACTTGGCGTGCCGTCGTGAAAGTGCGGAGAACGAGACTTTTTGCACCTCTTGGATCGTCCGCTCGCGCGCGCCTTCTCCTCACTTCCTTGCTCTATTTCTCTCATTGAAATTCCTCCTGAGCGACCAGTTCTCCTCTCTCTCTCTCTCTCTCTCTCTCTCTCTTCCCTTCTCCCTCTTTCTCTCGCACGTTCTCGTCGCCACTGATGTTTCTTCCGTTTATTTTTCGTTCGTGTCCTCCCGTCTCATTTGTGCCTTTTTTTATTATTATTATTCCATCTTTCACTCGCTCTTATACGCTTTCTCTCTATCTTGTTCCTATCTGACTTGAGTAAAATTCTCCACCGAATAGATCATCTTCAGAACACTCCTGGGAATAATTAGCTACGTGCAGTCGTTGCTGTACAGTTGGATACGCGCTGATATATACGTAGTGTGAAAGGAAGCGAAAAGGATGGAATAAAAAAGAGCAACAAACCCTCCGGGAAATGTACTTTCGTTGATGGAGTATATAGATAGACAATTTGTTTTTACTACATATTTTATATTTGAAATTGTATGTGTATATCTACGCTGTGCACTGCGGAACTGGCGTTTATATTTATGTTCAGCGAAATATCTTGTAGACATTTGCTCAGGAAAGATCGTTAATAATTTCTTGAGACACCTAGTTTTCAGATGTTTCCAACGCGATTATTCCACTACATCTGCTCATTCCTTCGAGTTCAAGAGATTAACTTTCCCATTTCAGAGTGATTCCCACGTGTCTTATCGTCTTCTAACAAATAGAATCGCTAAGAAGTAAAAACTTTTTCATGTCTCTTTTATTTACGCTCTCTTATATACCTAGTTCAGTTCATTCCTCTTTACCCATACTTTCTCCCTCCTGGTTGAAAGAACCCAACTACATGGTCCTGTAATTACGCGGGAAGTGCAGCAATTGTGAGATCTATTCGACCTTTAGACACGTTTGATTTTATTGTCCTCTTGTTTTATGTTTTTAACCTTTCAACAATACAAACATTTCATTGCAGTGTTTATTACCCATTCTCTCTGGCTTTATTATTTTCTGTGTGCCAATAAAACCAACAAGTTGAAATAATACACGGAAGTAATATATTCAACATCAAAACAAAAACCCAACAATACCTGAACACTTCCAGAGGATTTACACTGGATTTACTCAATAATGTGCAGAGTATTCGAAGAGAGATTACGTTAATCTCACTCAAGTACACTCAATACATCTCTTCACTAAAACAATTCCGCCTTAACTTTTGAATTTTCGATTGCTAAAATTCTGAATCGTTAGGTTACAAGAAAACAAAAATTATTATAAGCTTATACAACTTGTCTGTATTGATCGCATTTTAACAATGCGACAATGCGTATAATCTCGTCCTTATGCATTATAGAAGCCCGGCGGGAAGGGGAAGCTAGGATATATGCAGCGGAAGAACGATGGAGAACGTTGCGATGGATGGGACATATGTCATGGGTTGACAAGCGGAACAAATGGAATCTGAACCAGCAATCCTCTCGTGTAAACTGCTTATGTATTGGACGAGCATGTGTCAGTCAGCAGTCGTATAATAATAAGTGATATATAATTACAATAGCATGATTAGTTATGAAATCATTGCATACAATAGCTATGAATGAACACTTCCTTACAATGAAGATTATTCAAAGAAGATGAAGTCAAATTGGACAGTACAAGTTTATAAAGCAGAACCCTGTGAAAGGGGGAAAAGATATGATGAAAGTCATGCATGTGAGTTACTTTGACTGAGCTCATGCATATGCCACAATCTCATTTGACTGCATAATAATCGCATTCAACTCCTCTGGGATATAGTTGTGTCAACAAGTTACACATTCTTTTAGCTATACATACCATATTCTGAACATAATCCACTCGCTTTTCTCACATCCTTCATCAATTAACCATTGATCTGAACAATAAGATCTTCCAATTCTTTCCAACCCTATTCAATTTAATCGCTATGATCTGAGCTGTTTATCTTAGGAAAAGACTCTTCAAAAGCAGCCAGACATGCTGCAGTTTGCCTGCTTCGACTATGATGGTTGAATTCACGATTGAAGCCACGACATCGTGGAAAATCCGTTCACTAAACCGCAAAAATATACCAAAGCCATTGAATCCAGTGTTCACGTTATTCCCAATTTCCAACAACAAACGACACTCACTGCTTTGATGCTGTGCACGGTCGTTCTCCGTCCCATTGTCTGCACTCCTCGCTATTAGGATTTACAGTTGCTGCTACAGAGAACTATTATCGAAACCATAATAGTTGACAGATGGATTGTCTTTCGGCTGACTTCATGTATTCTCCTATTCATGCATCCATTATTGGTCAAAATGATCCACTGTGAGCTGGATACGAAGACCAATTGAAGGAAACCTGCTATTATGAAATGTCGTAATTAATCATTTTATCCATTCCATTGAAGACGGCAGGCATTGATACGATTGTTACTTTTAGTGTAAATCTGCTGATCTAATCATGGCTTTTCTATGGATGAATCATCACCGGTATTGCTTTAGGTTGATAGTATCAGCCTTTTCCCATTGATAGAATTCTTCTAGACTTTTGTGTTGTCCTGAATACCCAACGTAAATCGTACCGGCTTGATCACAACCTCGGGTTTCAAAGTGCGGAATAAACTCGACAGCAAGGATGGTATAAATCGTGATTTAGGAGTTCTATAAGCTCGCTAGCAATGCAGAGGTGTATACCTCTATACCTTGCAGGTATAATGTCACATGAAAACTGGTCTTGGAAAACGAAACAGAACTGTATATATGTATACAATGCCAGAAGTATTGGAAAAAAAGTGATATGCTTGACGTATTCCAGGGTTTCATTCTCAAGTGATGGATCATTATACTTCAGACTCTTAGATCATCGGCTTCCTGCCATTTTTTATGCATGATCTTCGATATTCATAAGTCACTGTACACTATCTTTTGATAATTCATGGACTTTAAGTAGTTTATAACCTTCCATATACGATATAGCTTCGCTGTACTCAAACTCCTTGGGGTGGTGTAGGCGTGAAGTTCAATTTCTCGGCAAGACACGAGAACAGACTGTCATTAGTCCGGATCAATATCATACCTTCTTCACTAATTACATGACTATTTAATAACAATCCATTTCTGTCTCACTATAATGCCATCGAACGGTTCTATACACGTGACACCGGTATTGTCATACCAAATATTCTCACCTTGAAATGTGTATACAAAATTATTAATACAGAAGTGTCAAAACTTGAATAGGATCAGTCAGATATGCTATATACATATGTAGACATATATTTTTGATTTAGGTAATACAAACTTGTTATATGTAGCATATATCCAGTTTATATTATTTTGTGAGTCTCTATGTACCCACAGACTGGCCCCGGGGACGGAGTTTCGCGTCCGGAAGTTGGTTTGGTCGGTGTGCTCACGCCGGAATTATCTAATCCACCTAACTCGCCATCCTGTTTTCTCTCGCTCTCTCTCCCTCGGACCTCGCCCGGATGTCGGCCAAGTCTCTGGACGAATGCGAGGAACAGGGACTAAATTTCCAAATTCACCTAGAGCATGTGCTCATCCAGTTAACTATAACATAGAGCTTTAATGGAGCTTTTGAAGCATGAGATTTCTTCCTCTCATTTCACGTATAATTGTATCAGTAGTATATACGTATATACATTTCATCCATACAGAAACATAAAAGATCAGAGAGATAATGTCAGAGAAAGGAATTCACGTTGAAATGAATTATCCTTCTTTATGTGTAATAATTGAGTAAAATTGCCTTATACGACCAGGTTAATCACGTTTGTTGGATCTTCAGCCCCAGGAATAGGGTATATAATGGGGAGATAGGGGGGATTTTGACGAGGAAGACTAATGTTCATTCGTCGTTGAGGGAAATGAGGGGGAAAGAGCGATCACGGGTATAAAGGAGGGAAATGAGAAAGAGGATATACCGAGAGAGGGATATATCCAGAGAGCATTGGAGCCAAAGAGAATACCAATAGTATGCAGTGGTGGAGCCCCCAGCATTCGCCAGTAAATTTACGGTCAGCATCCATGTGTTATTATGTCGAGCGGTCGATTGTACCGGTACGAATATAGACCACTGTGAAATTTACGACGCGCCTGCTGTGGTATTGTTTCGCTTCTGTTACGTTTATTCCGATCTTTCCTTCAATGTTCTTTTTCGACCTCACTACAGTACTACTACTACAACTACTGTCCAATATTCGTTTCCGGTTTCATCCGGTCTGTATTGCGCTCGATTGCGGAAATCTGATTTTTGCATATAGAAGAGTCGATTGTCGGTGACATATGAGATTGTTGTTAATTTGTTGATGGAGATTTATTCCATTTTTTTCCATGATCATGACATTGATTTGTCAAATAAATCTTTCTTTTTTTTTATTATCGTCGTGTTCCGAGTGCTACTGTCAGACATGTGCTATTGAAATTTCTTTTGAATAGCCATAAAAAAACGAGTAAATCAATTTTTGTGACATCAATAGTTGGAATAAAAAAAAACCGATGATGGTCTGGAATCTATTTGGAAACTCGTTACACGAATGCTTGTAACGTTGTTTTCCTCGGGTTTTTATGTTGGACGAGAATTATTTTTCTGCTTCACAATGTTCCTGTGGCACGTTTGGAAAATGGAAATGCCACACTACTGCTCTTGATAATTGTTCGAGCTATTGGTTTCAGTTTTTCTGTTTTGTTATTGTTTTGAAAAAAACCAATCCCTTATTCACTACACTACATGTATAAATAGATGTGTGATAGAAAACCAACGGCAAAACAAAATATTGTGCAGTAATCAAATTGGTCGTTCCACTATTTATTTTACGCTTGTAAAAGCACCGATGTTTTTCATGCTCCAATGGGATATGTCAAGGCTCGATTTCGTTTTGTACCGTCGCGTTTCCGGTTGTCTAGTTTCGTATTCCGACAAATCGATATGTCGCTCGTTTATTTCTTTTTTTTCTATTTTGCTTCGTGCTAATGAAAATAAAAAGAAGTATA
>JABSMT010052832.1:0-12300 GCA_018902335.1 Eumacrocentrus americanus
AATTTTAATATATCATATATAAAATAGTCCAACTTATCTTAGTTACTTTGAAGACATTTGAAAATATATAGATGTTTGGAGAATAGCCAGTAGAGTATAGAGGTTTGTGCGCAAATCGTGCAACTGTAACACACTGGCTCTCACTAGTCCGATGTCGTGTGGAGCTAATAAACGAGGGCTTTTTAGTCGGGCGGCGTTGAAGGATCGACCTAATTCACGTATCGCGTGCAGATGGCCCTTCCTTTTCGTTTCCGCGGTTTGGCCGCGGGACATCATTCATCACCCTGATGCATGGGCTCCCATAATACTTGACGTCGAGCAGTGAGACGGCCTCGCGTCAGACATTTTCTTCATACGAGTAAATTAACGCCTTGTCATTAGTCTGTATATACTGAGGTCGTCCCTGATGTACACTGTGTATATATATACTTGACTTGTGTCTGTGATGCGCCTTTCTCTCACTCACTCTGCTGATGTACTTCGTCTAAGAGTATATACCAACGACCGGAACGCCTAGTGCGACTTACACCTATCTTCGGAAACTGGAGCTCATTTATAACTCGCTGGTGACTTGAACATTCACACTCGTCGTCATTAATCTCCAATCCCAATTATTCAAGTCTCCCTCACTTGTCTTGTCACTACGCTCAATGGCCTGATAATCAACGGCATGCAACGGGAATACACGCAATGTAAAATTACACAAGATGTTCAGGGCAAAATCTGCAACATAAAGCTAAATATAATTCTAAGACACCATCTGTAACAGAAATAACAGATACAACAGATACTACACATGGATGCATACATCAGTTATGTACTCTCCCTGCTCGCGGGGTGTTCACTCGAGAGAAAGTAGAGTGGCAAAAGCAAGAGGGGCGGCAAAAGAGAGAAGAGAAACACGAAAGAGAGAATGACGTTCCGACAGGCTGGAGGCATTCTTAGGAAGAGAAAAGGTAAAGAATGGGACGGACAGGGTCGAGCATTGTGCGTTGATAGATGTGTCAAATCCGGGCCGCATTGTGCCCGCAGAGATAAATGGGGCCAGAGTGAAGAAGCAAAACACGCGCCTTTGTTGTCGGCTCTACTCATCGAAGGTAATTTAAAACGCCTGCGCCCACGGCAACATCCGTTCAACAGCTTTCTCGAGTCTGTACCATGCGATGCTGAGTGATGCTGCTGCTTGTCGTTTAATCCAGTGTACAAGGACTAATCGATAATCCTAGGTATTAGGGGACGATAAAGTAAGGTGGACTCCCTACAAAATGTGGTCTATACCAATAGTGTCTATCATTATAAGACTGTTCATCTTTTTTGTGCCTGAATATGCATAATTAACAACATTTAATTATTGCTTGTGCATTGATCCTTTGCTGAACCCCATAGCAATGGGAAGATTTGTGTGAAATGAGAGCAATAATATACAGTATACATCTGTAGTCTTTGCCAGGCCCAGCGGCTGATGGGTGCGAATGCCCCCTATGTAGTGGAGCGCACGGCTGCAGTTGCTCGACATAAATCATTCTGCTTTTGATGGTCGCTTTGGTAGTCGGACAGCGAGAACAAAAATAGATAAAGTCGTCGTGTGTGCTCGTTTCTTCTGTGGAAGTAAAATCCCCGGGAAGCAACTGGAGGAAACCATAATATCCTGGGGTTATAATTTATAATATACAAGTTGAGTGGGGTCAGATATACCCCTTATAAAAATAAAGCGCAAATTTCACAAAAGTCATCTTTGATATATCTATAAAAAAAACAAAACAAAATGATATTCAACTCATCACTATTTTTTAAGTTATTCTACGTCGTAGACATTACTAATGCATGTATGCATGTTTATGAATACAGGTTCGTGATGGGAACAAGACATGACTCATCCGCAACCCCCAGACTGGAGCGATCCCCGCGAGTATAACGCCCCGAGTAACATTACGATGACAGTAATTGCCGCTTTGATCAATGCGGCACTGATGTGTGCACATGTATGTAATATATCGTATATGTATAGGTATATAGACGTGACGTCAAGCCAGGCCCCAGGTCGAAGCTCCACGTCTCTTGACGCTGCTCGACACTCTTTTCTTTCACGCATCGCACTTTATCCTCGTCGACTAGACTGCTATATACACATATGCCTTTCACATGCACAACATGTTTTATGGCGAATGTGGCAACCGGCAGATAACGGCTTCTTTCACCTACGGTCATGCCTACACACATTCAACAAAATAAATTGGCTGCAACATACAACGGATAGTCATAGAGCATACATATATCTCGATGGATATATGTACTTACCTGTATACAATATTTTGTCGAAGACGAAAAATAAATAGACATTCTATTTAGCTTTATATATCTGCATGTAAGAAAGAAAGCTGTAGAGGCGATATAATACTATACGTTGACAAGGTGCGGCGAATTATATTTGCGTGGAAATTAATAGTAATTTACGAGGAAATTATACCGTACGACGAAAGCATCGTGCATGGAAGCGAGAGTTGTGCGCTGAGATCCATCAATTTATTCCGAAGTGGTCGTTTGGCGTCCAGCAACAAAATCGCCGTGGCCAAGTTCACTTTATGAAGCTAGAATAGATTAATGCCCTCGTTTGTTCAGTAATGGCCTCGATAAATTATCTTAATAGTCGGGACGACTATAAATATATATTCAACGGTGCTCTGAGCTCTACTCTTATATATACCTGGGCGCTTGTTTTTCCCCGCCTGCAATTTTTCCCTTCTCGCTACATCAAACCGTCGCCAGCCTCTTATGTAGTTCCTATCCATATACTTACATGCATCTAATCTTATATATACATATACGTATAAAAATACGTTTCTTTATAATATCTGGTAATAAAAAATATCAAACTATATAATCTTCGTTCCATTTATTAGATGTTAATTTATGCTCAGCCTAAATAATTATATCTCTATAACCGTCCGGCACTCATATATGATATTATAAGGGATATAGCGGTTATAATCTTATATTCCTTTGATTCTGGCTGGCGGGCGTTAGTGGGTATATATATAGGGTATCCGGCGCGAATTAGGGTGGTAATGTGTTTGGCGAGAACTTAGCGTAGCGGCGCAGCACTTAACGCCGTAAAGTTGTTTGATGACGCCGCTATCGCACCCCAAACAGTTTCTAACAGTCACGCTGTCGAGATACACACACACACACAAACACATAGACACACCCATATACATCTCCAGCTTCGAGAACCGGACCGACACTGCAGTCATGAGTTATTCACTTAATGCGCCCATTACGGGCTTCTCGATGGCGCTTCATCCTGATTTACTTGACAAGCATTTATTACACCTATCCAAGATATTAAACGACCTGTGTGTCAGTCCTGTTCGTTTGTCTCGCTCCACACTATGAAGTGACCGAGATGATGCACCATAGCCTTCTGCCTTCACTATATCATTTATCACCATAATGCTGATCTGCAAGCATATTAAAAACAGTAATTCTAAAAAGGTTGTAAGGAGGTTTACAAAGGGCTTACATAAATGGTTGAAAATATAATGAGTACTTGCTTGAGGATTTTGACATTGAAGCAAAAAAGGATTTCACAAAGCTTGGAGGAGACTGTTAGCAGTGTGCCAAGCCGTTCTCTCAGGACGCGTATAGAATTCCGTCGTAGTGCGACGTCGAGGCTCTGAAGCCTCGTAAACCCGGGAACGGCCAATTAAACGAAACGAGCACCACACTACTGATGTACTCTTTGGCCAGTTGCCGGGACTGCCGCCTGCCACAGCGGCATTATAGCCCAGGAGGTTATACGACTTGCGGAATTACCCTCAAATTACACAGTTGGTACCGATGTGTGCATTTTCCTCGAGCTGGCTCCTAGTTGTGTATTACTTACACGTCTTCGTCGACTATAAGCCTCATATCCCTTTCCTACGGTTCCTACGGTTTCTAGATCGCATTCTAAGGATGGTAAGTGTATTATTTCTGCGCTATTAGGGCAGAGAAAATTGTGACCTACAGCGTTACACGCAATGCCACTGATGTATATTTACAATGAAAAGAACATAGTAAAAAAAAAATTGGTGATAAGTGATCACTAACGCTCGAGGAATCCTGGGTTGAACTAAATAAGTATAGTGATTTCGAACTTGGTTTTACAGCTTTCAGTTGTTCTTTTGGACTCGTTTCCAACTTCGTCAGCTTGATTTGCACTTACACTTCTACTTACTCACAAAGTCACTGAAGGGTTGCGGCAGTAGACACTGTGGCGGACCATTCCAAATGCTTGTGCAACAATGAATTGTGCCGCTGCCGCTGCTGATGCCTTTTTGCCCATATGAATTCCCAATTCCCCAAATAGAAGGGCTGCCGCTCTTCTTCTTCGCTCAGCATCCGCATGCCCGATATACATATGTATAGCTACATTAGCGATTCCTATAGCGGGCGGCGCGAGGTAATGAATGTTTCCGCCGACAGCCGACAGTGGAGAATGCTTTGCGACAAACAATGCGGACCCATCCACATCAGCCTTCTCTTTCTGTCTATATATATACACATACCTATATATATCGACCAGGTTATTTCGTTTGTCGTCCGAGTCAAAGTCATACCGTGGATTATTCAAATCCTTTTTGGTGCCGCTCGATGGTCTACTTTTTAGACTAGCCGGGAAGGAGACAATCAAAGCATTGTTATAATCGCTACTGTCTGATGCTCCAGGATAATTGCCATTGCCATTGGTGAAGGCTGCGGTGGTAGTGTTAGTTTCTATCATACTTATCTGGGAAATTCGATTGAGATATTCAATGTATGTATATGGACGAAGTAATGACAGTAATGCAACACTTGGACGTGGAACAGCATATATAACATCAGCGATGTAACTTCTAAAATGACTATGCACACGGCAATTATGGAATGCTCCGATGCACAGACAGGTCAGATATGATCGTATGACAGTTATGAGTTTCTCTCGAGTATGCAATCGCTATATATGAGAGCTCGTAGGTTGCAATTCATTGTTGGAATGCATCAACCCAATTTCCATACGATACATCAACGGACTCGCCATTTAACCATCCGCTGTGTATGCGAATAAGGCATATGAACATTGCAGCTGCTTTTGTGAATTCCTCAAGAGTCTATAGACTCTCCCAGCACCAGACATTGCATTCTCATGCCTGCAGAATTGTTTATTAGAGACAGAAGATTGGGTAACTGTGATGTATATGGCAATACATCATGTATCTATGCCTATTATTGTCGTGGTGGTCTGGTGGAATACCGTATGCATAGAGTAGGGCAAATGTCATAATTTGGCCATGGTTTAACAGCGAGTTAATCTTACACTAAGCACGCATGTTAACAAGTGGCCAGCTCGGGTATTTGGTGATAAATATCCGGTGTACGATTCGTTAGGCAATAACTGTCATTTAATTCTCGTATGGGCTTGCATGGCGCGGACCGCTGGTCATTGACTATAGTGTGCAACACACATAATATATGTGTATAATAGTGGTGTGTGTCATGGTATATCTATATGTATATGTATACACTTTCCTCGCCAACCCTTCCTTTATATATATCGCATCGCGGTGTCCTGAGTGGGAGAGTCGTTGATCAGAGGCCCGAGGTTATCTCCCTTGTCGTCTGTGTGGCGGCTGGATGAAAGGCACCGACAACGTCCAGCAGCGAGCCATGCATCAGCTCGCGGCTTAAGTAAATAAACGACACCCAGCGTGCGCAGTCCCTCTGTACTGAGAGCGTTATACCGTCACGTTAACGTGCGTACGTAGGCGGCATCGACATACATACGTACATATACTTGCCACTCTTTTCCACGTAAGATTGACGATTTAATCCAACAGTTCAACGCGTTCCATCTGTGATTGAGGTACACTTAATAAATGGGAATAGTGGCATAGGTAAGGGAAAGTGGATACTGGGTCAAAATGTGATTTTGGATACTCACTATTGATTTGAGGATGAATATTGAGGTTTTAGTAATCTATTAGCCAAAAGAAAAGTATTGGATTTTCAGAGGAAAATCTGATCTTACCTGATTTTCATGATTTTTCACGTTTCTTGTAGAATCTAGAATGAGCCTAATGGGTTTCCTAGGAACAATGGCAACACCTCTCAGCTGAGTTGTAGATGGCGCGACTTACCGGAATGGCGTGAGGCGCGAAAATTTAAATTACTGCAATGCTACGTCTGACAGTTTGATTAAAAAAATTTTTTATAAGTAAGTCAGTGAGGTTTATTGGTTCATGTGAAGTGTATTTATCAATAAATAGCAGATGGATCATCATTTAAAAATAAATATTAATGTGATATATGATTATATAATCACATCGTGGTACATCAGAGGGAATCCTATATACATATCTATATAGTGAGAGAAAAGAATGAGAGGGAGAGTAAAAGTGTGGTACAGGCCATCAAGAGTTCGAGCAAGAACGCGGCTTAAGACATTAATTCGCTCTTATCCGTACGAACAAAATGTCAGAGTGCCAGTTGATAATGCGCAGCAGATAAATCAGACGCGCTGAAAAGATGACGGTGATAAATGTAAACACGCCTGCTATAGAGGCGGCTACGCCGGAGATAGTTACCAAGATACACGGGACCCCGCGGGTCATGACTGATGGTCATGTCATAAGATGCGGTATCATAATAATTCATGAGCACTGCGGTCCCGCAGTTTAATCGTTGATTAATGAAAGACCGGCCTCTACTTGATTTATCATTTTTTTTTCTGTATATTGTACTGTCATTTTTTTATTGATTTTCTCGAGACCCGGAAATACAAATGAACAAATTTATGTTTGTATAATCGATGTATATAAATCACTCTGATATATATCCACCAACTTTACTCAATCCGGTGCATACCAAAAATACGAAACATGCAAAAATGCATATTATTTCCAGTTGGTATATAACATTCATTCAGTACACTAGAGAGTTAAAGTATCTGTATTGTAGTAGAGCAATACATATACAACAAAATAAAAGCCAGAAAGCACATCGTTGCGGCTGCGTGCCCGCTGGTAATCACGCCGCGGAATAAAGTTATTCCGGAGCATAAATAATCAGCGTGTCTGAAATAAGGCATTAATTTATGTTATTTATCGTCCATTATGCGATAAAAAAAACGTTCGTGCTGGGTAAATAATGTACCATTCTTCACACGCACACGTTTTGAAGTTGTCCGAACGCCTGGTTGTTATAAACGCTGATCTGAAAGTGATTTATTAATATCAAAATTATAAGTTATGAGACAACTTTGTAAATATTTACCATAACCTAGGTATAGTGCCGCTGGACAATGGGCCTTTTGTTAGGGTCTCAGAAGCTTGACAATCGTCACGTCAAACATCTCCTCCAACTGTGTGTGATTGGTCGTAAATAAAAAGAGGGAAAAAGGGGGAGAGAAGCTATGGGAGTGACGACGAGGTGCGAAAAATTTACAGTCAGCAACGACCGGTCGGTTAGCCGACGCTAATTGCGCATTGTGGCGCCATGTTACAAGCGTTACCGCAAGACCAAGTGCGAGTGAAACAGAAAGACCAAGTGGTGTTGGGCGACGTGGTCCAGGGACCGAGAAATTTATAGTCCGGAAGGACCCAGAGAAAAATAGCAGAGGGATATATCTCAGGCACTCTTTCTCTTCTTCTCCACGTCCCTTTTTCCCCTCCGACGAACAAGAATACCCAATTCACGCCATCCCGGAGCATATCACACAGGCAGTAACAGAGCACCGCATTGGGCTCGCCGGGTGTAACTTTCGACTCCGTGCGGGCAGGCCAATATTTCAAGCCGAAGCGGAACCAAGATTGAGGCTAGGAAGCAATGGAGGCTGCTGACCGCTGTGGAGATAAATTTGTTCCGCAATTGAGACGGGCGTGCCACAGTAAATCTTTCTCTATTAGCTATATCTATACATGCACCGTATGTATGAATACAAGTATACGTACACCTCCCTTTTCTTATGGACACCAATTTTTTTTTCACAGCTTTGGTTCATTCGAACATGCTGCAACCATCAAATTCACACAAAAGTGAAGTAAAATAATAAATTAAGGTAAGTGAATTAAATTATACTAATTACTGAGTCTTCAACCAATTATTTGGATTAGTTATCAAACTATGGGAGATCCAACTAATTGATTTAAGACGATTGAAATCCAAACGCGATGCATGCAGGTACACTAAATCTCTCCGTAACATATACGATTGTACTCTGTGCGGGTAGAGCATAGGGGCATATAGGTATAGGGCCAATTTATAACGTGGTTTCTCATCTCATTGTCCGTAAAACCGAACGTGGCAGTGAATGTATAGCACAATGGGTGTCGACGATAGAAAGTCGGATATTTAGAGTGTTTAGACAAGCTGTCAGACGGGTGACAATAGCATAAGATGGAGGGTTTTCCGGAACCAATAAATACACTGTCCCTAAGCCACGGGTCTCTTCATACAATATACTATAATACACGTAATGCCCCGATTCGTTCGGCCTCGTCTGTCCTGCGGTACCGTTTGAACGACCTCGAACGAGATGAGACCCATACAGCTCTATAGAGTTCCTTTTACAGTGTCTATACGATATATAGGACTATAGCGCAAGACAAGTATTTATGGGTGCACCATGTGCCATTGCGTCAGTTTAATCGTCACCTCCAGCTGCCTCAGGATTCTTCACGCTGTGATGTGTAGGTTTTATGCCTTGCTGCAATACTGAATTTCTTCGCACTAGCACGACATACACCAGTGAGCATTGATCCCTCATCTTTGTATGGGCGCATGGTGCATGGTGATCATGAATGTCAGGGCATTCATCAAAGTTCTCAGTCGATCAACACCATCAACCTCGGATTTGTGGACAATCAATGTATGTATATAGCCTACATCAGTCGTTGATATTCTGACATTGATCAGACGATAGGTTAATACCGTTAATACCTCTCTGCCCTTGTCGAAGTGTAATCGTCCACAGAGACGGAAGGTAATTAGCAATAGCACCGGGAACGGTTATGCCCGGCAATAGATACGGGAACAATGGACACCCGGGACTGTCGTGACAGGAATATGGGACGTGGGCCTATACGAAGCACACGCGCAAAGTGGGAGAGTGAGTATGATGAATGAACGCTTGGGCTGTCGAGCGGCCATCGCTGCTCTCATGATTGATGATCGCCATATTCCTGTCTCTAATTATTTCATACTTTGCAATCAAAACGATAATCCATCCGCGCGTACGCGATGGCTGCTGCAACCTGTCATTGATAAATCATCAAGCCGCACACCACCATTATACCATGTCACTCTCTCAAAACTTTTGACATAGACACATCACCATTGTCCTCATGCAGAGAGATATTATTCTTTCCAGTCGGATTATTTACTCTCTACTTTCCTACATTTTGACTGTAACCGAGTTTTGCATTTTACTTGATGATCTAGTTGATGTATTAGCAGTGAAATTATGAGCAATTGATCTAACTAAAGATTTGTTTCAGATGTTGGATAAAAGGATGATTGAAAGCCTATTTCAACAGCTGCAGGGAATGACGTCGCAAATAGACGATATATATACACTATATATACTGGCACATAAAATCTTCTACTTCCAGGACCCTCGATTCATGCTGTCGTTTTTATGATCATAAATCACTCGACTGCGTTTCATTCTCTCCGTTGGCTTTAAGCGTGTGTGTGCGATACAAGAGGGAGAAAGAGAGCCTGATTCCCCATAAATTTCACGCGAAATATGGGCGCAAGGGAGCACAGGAGTTATTAATTGCCATGACGAAATAAAATTGAATCATCCCTTTAAATCACGATGATGAATGATTTGACACTTTTCGAAGCCACGAGAATATTATATAGAACTTGTATACAAAACACCTAATATATCTACCATCCCATTTATTCTGGGTCCAAATGGAGTAGTCCGTCAAATCTTCCATCGACATCACAGATTATTAATACACGGTGCATATTGATCAGAGTTGGTGCCATATATCAGGATTTGGAAGAACCCTGCAGTGATATGAGTGTGAATAAATGTATGTCTGGGTAACACCTAACCAGACTACTGCTGTGTCAGAGACTCAGATAGTACAGAGGAGGGTAAAGGGTAAAGGGGATAAAAGAGCGCTCAGAAATTACGGCCTCGTAACTCCCAGTAAGCGTGGAGAAAGCGTATGTGACAGCAGGCGGACAGGCGGGATAGGACGACGTGTGGCGCGTAGCACTCTTCCTTCTCGTGCTGGTTGTACGGTTTATGGCCCTCGGGCGCCTATTTCAAGGGTATATCCCAGCCTGTTTCCAGGGGGCACGCCCGCTCACCCACGCTGCATTACGAGCTGAGGTTACACGGTTTCTGCATTCACCCAGGCAATTCCAGACGGCATTACCATTCTCAGTCTGTCGACAATGTGCCTATCAATTGACAATACTCGCTTACTTTATTACGCAGCATATATACATATACATACATATGTAGGTATACATCGTAAAATATGGTTGCAAAAAAAGATTTGGAGTCTGTTACCAAATTTAACAATAACTTTGTAAATTTGCTAACATCACAATAAATTTTTTTACTCAATCCCGGTCTAATCTGAGCGGTGTTCTCAAAATTTTCCCTCTATTGGCACACAGTCATGTTATGTGTATATATCCGTCGCTCGTAATCATTAATCACTGCCAACTGTCAGCAGATGTGTGCTTGTCCATTATATATTTGATGATTCCGTTCGCGTTCGCTGCGCGAATTATAAGTCATATATATAAACCTTCGTTTATGTATAGTCACATATAACTATAACGAATAATCAAACGCGACGGAACATGGCTCGTTAAACGACAAGGGCAAGCCGCAAACTGAATGCCGTCAATATAACGCCAGAGGTCGCTGGGATTTGAACACCGCGACTGATGATAATAGAATACAAACATATACCTATATATTATATATATAATAGGGATGTATATCTAGAGAGAGCCTATGGTTGCTTGAAAATCTCGGAACATGCTCTTTGCGTGGCGGCTGCAGGGATCCAGCACAACGTCCGCCATAACAGGCATATATTGCACGCGAGTTACACACAAACCCGACGGCGTTGAGTTGCGCTGGTGCACGGTAAATCAACCCGGTGAACTCTCGGCGAGGCCAAACAATGCGCAGCGTGACGAAGGCATTGTCGAGTTTACGCCCTCCGGGGTATACACTCCGGCTAGCATCCGAAGCCCAACGACTCCGTTTCGCTTCACCATTATATAGTTGAAGGGAACCATCAATTACACAGGAAATTGCGCACACACGCATTATTTATATACGCCTATATGCACGCGAACATGTGTGTCTTGGTTTCTTAAATCAATCATAAGTCTAGACGTAATGCTATGACTTTCTAACAAATAAGTAACTGAGAGAACAAAAAATGATTTCACTATATATATACCACAATTATAAAGATTTATAAAGATGTTGCTTAGATGAACAACAATCCTCCTTGGCTCTCCCATGTAATATATCAGAGAGTATATAGTGTAAGGTTTATTCGGCGCCACATAAACACGCCGCCTTCGTCTCCGGCCAACCGTCAGATAATTATATACCGCGCGCTCTCATCTCTCACCAACACATATCCTCTAACTAGCACTAATAACGCCGCTAATGCTCTTTCGAGGAAACTGCTCGTATCTAACAGCCTCACAACGTCGCTGGACCGTGTTTCGGCACGACTTTGTCAAGTACCGCTCTCGCCACATGCTTAAATCCACTCAAAAACTATTATGGATATCTTAAAGTCAAAAACATGTATAAATTATTTTCACATTGCCACTTTATATGTATTAACAAATCTCTAAACCATCCGAGAAAATTTCCCATGTTTTAATCATCACTTTCGTAATTTATTTTTCGTAGTTTCGTCGTTTGTATATGTTATTTTGATAAGTAATTAATTCATCGAGTGATGAAATACAGTCGTATCTAGTCATTACATACAGAAAAAAAAGTAGATATGTCATGGTGCCCTCTGCACCGTGACAACTCTATCATGATCATGTTTACTTTTATATGTAATTTTCTACTTGCACTATACTCTACCTTGTTTATCCACTATTTACATTCTTGTCATCACAATATGTAAAAATCTCGTGGCTCTGTCATTGGTTTTTAACCGTTGAGCCTTCTGTTCTAATAAATAAATGCAATAAATAAATATATACATAAATCAAGCATATGGTATAGCCCGATTCAGGGCCATTTTTGCATTTGAATTAAATCTTAAATAT
>JABSMT010052843.1:0-12298 GCA_018902335.1 Eumacrocentrus americanus
TATACACGTCGTATAAAATAAATGAAAATAATTTTTGCAAGACTACACTAAACTAAAATAAAAAACAATTTATTAACGACATAATTACAATAGTATATTTTGCATGTGAAAAGCAATATTTTTCTCTTTACACATTGTTTCCTTTCTTTTCTTTTTTTTTCATTGGATCGTTCAATAATAATTCCTTAGATTAATCACAAGCCCACTATGAAATATCTCCAGTCATTCATCACTTAGCGGATGTGTATTTCTGAGTGTATACATATATTCATTTATTCGATTAATTTTTTTTTTCTCATGGAACAATAATCGATATTGTGACGGTCATTAGTCGGGCGCTACCGCATAATTCTTCCAGTAAAATCAATTTATTTATCTTTTATTATTTCATGTACATATTCCATTCGTATATTTTCGCCTAGCAAAGTATTTTAACCGTACCATCGCAATGATGGTGGGCAGGTATCTACTTAAAAGCTATCCTTAAATCAATTAATTCATTTCGACTAAATCACTGTACAAAACGAAAGTGGAACGAGAAGAGAGAAGGAAGGAAGAAAGAGACGAGTGAATTAGTATGAGAGAGAGACGAGCATATTATACTAATTAAATATGTCGTGTTTCTTTTAGTTGTTGTCAATGAACAAAGTCGTCTCAATGCAGCCTCACTTAATTTACATATATATTTTTTTTTCTTTTCAACACAAAAACATGTCCAATACTTTAAACTCTGCTGTTCTAATAACTGCAACTTTATCGTACATATTTATTATATTTTTCTTCGTTTTTCCATTCTTTCCTCAATTGTCTACTCTTGCCTAAGCAAAAAAAAAAAGGAAACGGACGGCCTGCAAGTTGCGTCCCCTCCGTAAATTTTCTCATTACATTACTTTTTCCTTTTGTATCTTTACATTACTAAAATAAATTCAACGTCGATCGAATAATACTTGAACGATATTTCAAGAGAAATGTCTCATCATACGTCATCGATTCGATATTATATCACATATTCCAAGGATAATGAGACACTTCGGGAGTGTCACTCATTTATCTTAATTAATTTACTCGCCTTTTCTTGTCACTCACATTGCGTCAATACCATATCATACATATACGTCACACATTACATAAATAGTGCAAGCTAACGTAACTGTTATTACTTCCAATTCTGCTTATGATACGATACGATACGAATGGGACACGATTCCATACAATAGGCTAGTGCCAGAGGGCGGGGGATAAAGATATTCATAGTTTCATGGAGATATATTAGAAAAGATTGACGTATTTCTTTGTCGCATGCATTATGGAGAGAAATGTCATTTGACAATTGGACAACCAATGATTCTAGGTACAATCGAATCCGGTTATAAAGAATTATTTTTTTTTATCTCTCTCATTCTTCTAGGATAAATAGATGTTAATGTAAAAGTAGAAGTTAGAAAGATTGCTTGCAACCAGATCCGACTGTATTCAATTCGGACTAAAATTGTACTTTTCCAACATGAAAAAGAAGAGATCCAACATTTGTGAGCGTGTCCCCATATGGAACATAAAATTTTAACAATAAAAACGCAATTGCGTATATATTTAGTTTCCTTTACTGCTTCAGGTGGCCTATCAAAATTGTCGCGGCAAAGGCATCTCGTGACTATTGTGGTAGATAGTTTCATCTAGACTTCTTCTTTGAATAGATAAATAAATTGCGATCGATTAATTTGCTTCTTATCTTCATTTTTCTTTTTCTTATAATCGGTATCATTGGACGTTAAAAGGATAATTTTTTTTTGTTTTGTAATATATGATAGCCGGGAGACTAATATACCACTCGACTCTCTAAAGTTTGTTGTCATATGCAGTTGCATTTACATCACGTTCTTCGCTTTTTTTTATCGTCTTCATTAAGTCTATTAATGCAGAAAATAGTTTATTCTTTGTTTATTTCACTGTTGAACATCTGACTCTCTGCTTGTATTTACTGGCTTAAATTGTATTGTAACTCTTTATTTTCATTTTTTTAATTTAATTATTATTTATTTTATTGCGTAAACCTAGCCACTTTGTTATTATCAAACTATACTCGAAATTGTACGCAGTTATGGGCCTTTATTGATATTTTAATTAAATGCCGGCACAATTGTATGAAACTAATTTCTCATCGAATAGAATATATATTGTTTTATTTCCATTTTTTTCATTGCCCTTTATTAGAAGACCATTTGTTGCCATTCCCCCACCCATCTACGTTTTTTTTATATCTTCCTTTATTAACTCGGTATGTAACGAGGCACGTTAGAACACTCGGAGAGGCAGAATTGGAAATTGTTCGCGGGCTCAAAAATCTAAACCGAGAGCACACCTCTCTCTCATTTTATTCATTCTCTTTTGTTCATAATTGTACCTGTCGTTATCATTATCAACTTCTATTATTCATGCGGGGTTTTGCGACTGTGAATCGTGAATAATTCGCATTTAGTTGTTCGTCTCTGCTAAGTGATTATCATTATTTAAAAATAATCAGAAGATGAAATATAAACACGATTCACGACAGGCAATAATTATTTCCGGGATGTGTATTGCAAAGCATAAATAGTTCATTCTAAGCCACTTGTTCTCTGTTTTTTTTTGTAGCCAATTCATTGAAGAGACGTAGACAGTATACGCCATCGCCATCTTGTCCCTTTTATCAGTAGGAACCTTTTTGGAGCTACGTACAATTCGTCACTAGCCTCGACTTCCATTATCTACATTTATACATTGCAAACGAATGTGAAAATAATTCATGATTAAGGAAAAAAGAAAGAGAGAGAGAGAGAGAGAGAGCGTGCTGTACGTGAAGATACACTAGACCAATAAAGAGAAGTACGAAAATAATCGAAAAATTACGCTCAATTTCGTGGTCATTGACCGCAAAATTTTGTTACGTAATAAAGGCTAATGAAAAGTATGCACTGACTTAAAACATAATTGCAAAAGTATTTATCACGAAATATTTCCCTTTGTTTTCAATACCAGACAATTATTTTTCAAACATTTCTATCACCTTGTTGGTATTCATTTTACACCAAAAAATAACGAACCAAATTATCAGCAATGCTTCGATGCAGGAGTGTAATCAATTACTGTAGAGAGTGGAGAATGGAAAGAGAGCTCATTTGTTCGTGACTTCATTGCGTAAAATCAGCGTTTCAGGCCTAGAGGTTCACTTTCCCGATAATTGGAGACCATCGAAGACGTCCATAGCTTCGTGATTATTGTTGACGATGAACGTGATGAAAATTTCGTCGACGATCCAACTATATTAACCGTCCGAGCACGATGGACTCATTGACAATGCCGGTTGCTGATGCACCTGGGCCGGAATATCAATAGTGTCGCTATGCTGATTGCTTGTTATCGAAGCACAACTGTAGAGTTGCTATTTTTTTGTCGGCGTGCCACGTTGCGTGAGGCCCTCAAAACGTTTGAACGTATAGTTTATGAAGACCCAGTCTTTGTATATCACCTCACCGTCTTGAGGTAGTGGTGCTGACGCTAATAATAATTAAACAAGCAAATAATTGTATACTCTCATTCATGAACGTTTAGAAGATAAATTCTTTTGCGAAGAGATCCATGTTCATGTCAATCAAGAAACTCATTTATTGAAAGAGTTAAAAATCGGAATTTTTTGACTCCAGAAGAAATTGATCGAATCAAGTAAATTTTCTTAAACCAAGAAAATATTTTGCCATAAACATTTGTTCCTCAATATGAATTTATAATAGAAAAGATTTTGCGACTCACGTATTTCTAGTTTCACATCTGGGAATTCGTCGAAATTGGATGTGTCATCTATGGATCGGACCTCGACTGGTATCGCAGCTGGTCGTTCTCTTATGTGTTCCCAATCGACGCCACGGAAGAAAGGCGCGAGCTTCAACTCCTCGATGCCTCTTTGAGATCCTTTAAATAATAAACAATCAATTAGAATTGAAAAAAATACGTCTTAGTCTTATTAACTTCAAACTAATTGCAAAAAAAAAGACACAAGCTTCTTTACCTAATCTTCTGTCTGCTTCACAACAGAATTTTATAATTGTGTCTTTGGCCTCCTCGCTTATAGGCACTTCTGGTGGAAATACCAAGGTCTCCCTCCAATTCATCACCTTCCTATAGGTCTCTTGGGGATTCTCGCTGCAGAATGGAGGATAACCTAAGCACCACGCGAGGAACAGATAGTGAGAGAGGGAAGACAGAGACGAAAATATCATGGTAACACAAAGTAATAGCGATAAAAAATTATTACAAGATATTGAGAGCAAAATCAAGTGGATAATTACCTATTAACATCTCGTACATGATAACACCAAGTGACCAACAATCGCACGCAGGGCCATATCCCGTCTGTAGGAAGACTTCAGGAGCGATGTAGTCCGGTGTACCAACTGTACTGTAGGCCAGGGCTCTTCGATTCCTTTTCCAGCTTTCTGCACGTCTTTTGCTATCCATTGCTCCTCCGCTTCCACTCCCACATGACGTCACTATTGACAAAATCGTTTATTTAATATCTATAAATATCGACATCAATTTCAAACATTTTTCTAACAAACTCCACATTGAGAAAAAAATTATTGGAGTTTATTACAGATATTTTTTAAGAACTAAAGAAATATTTATTCACTCCAATCATCCCAAATATTTTTTTCCAATGGTTAATAAATATCAATATACTCACTAAAGTCTGAGGGTTTCGCCTGACTGAGATCTCTATAAAAATCCGTTCTGTGTGATTTTTTGAGGCCTGTGCATAAACCAAAATCCGAGAGCTTTATGTGGCCCCGTGCATCCAGCAACAGATTATCCGGCTTGATGTCCCTGAAAGATACATCAAAATTAGAGAAAAATCATGGGTCAATACACACTTAATAAGTACAAGTGTGCGGCATTAATTTAATTGACATTTACCTATGTATAAAACCTAATTTGTGTATCGAGTCAATCGCTAATGCGGTCTCTGAGATGTAAAATTGGGTACACTCCTCTGCGAGTGTGTCTTTCTTCATCAGAAGTGTCATCATGTCACCTGTAATAGGAAAAACAGAACGATGTAGACTCATCAGTAATTTTAAGGCTTGCTACACACATATTTAGAGATGTGCCTACCTCCAGGCAAGAATTCCATGATGAGATATAGATTGATGGGATCCTGAAAGCTGTAGTACATTTTTACTACCCATTGATGATCCGCCTCAACTAGGACATCCCTTTCCGCTCTGACATGAGCCACTTGTTCCTTCTCAAGCATATCAGCCTTTCTGAGAATCTTCATTGCATAAACATGACCAGTATCCTTTTTCTGTACCAATCGCACCTACGAAACAATCATTGAAAGATATTAAAAGACATCAATGACAAGAATGAATAAAGGTGATGATAGATACAAGAGAACAAAAGACAATAGATAAGGGGAAAGAAAGAGTGAATGAGTGGCGAAAACGTAATAAATAATCTAACAATTTACCTCGCCGAAGGCACCACGACCGATAACCTTGAGTGGCTCAAAGTCCTCGACGCCAAGTCTGGAACGCTTCAAGCGTAGGAACTCGGTCTCCTTTTGCGCATGTTGAAGCCTCTTCTCCTGCTTTTGTTGCTCCGACAAACCCTCGTCCTTCAGCGACTCCTCGAGCTTCGCTAGCCTCTGCTTGCGCTCTATGTGTTGGGCTATCAGGTTGCTGTAGTAGTTCTCAAGTGTCACCTGGTTAAAGAATGATTCAAATGTTATTTGCCATCGTCATTACGTTTATTTTAGGCCAGCCTTTTTTGCTTTTCTTCACCTACAATTCTTTCTAGTCTCTTCTGGTACTGAAGGTGAGGAAAAGCCTTGGACTAGGTCATGTTTAAGGTATAAAAATGTTTTTTCTTTCTTTACCTTGGCCTTGGTCGCCTTATCCAATGTGTGGCCGCTGAAACGGATCGTGCTCTCAGTCGCGGCCATCTCCAACACCCCTGCAACAGGTTCAAGAAAACGATCCATATTAAATATCTGACATTTCGATTTATATACAAATGAAAGAAAAAAATGAGACTTCAATAAACGTCGGATATTGCACTGGGGGAAAAAAAAAAACGGAAATGCATTGACAATAAATGTTACGTTGATGCGGGTCAACGGTGACAGGGGCTTTTATGTGGGTAGATGGACTCATATAAATTCTCTGTGCCGGATATCTGATATAGGTTTATGGAATGTAACATCGGACAACATGAGAGCGATGCTGCGACATCGATGCTGCGGCGATGAACACGCCTAATTGGAAGCTGTAAATTATTATACATCGTATTTAAACATTACTGCAGCGTCCTACCAATGATTTTTAATCAAGCTATTTATATTCCTTTATTTTCTTCACGATGTTTCATCATAAATGTTATTAAAAAGGATGACCTCATTCATTTTATTAAACATTTCTTTAACGTTGCAGGTAATTCATTGTTTTATTCCATACAAAAATAAATCATTAATTAAATCTCAGATGAAGTTGTTTTTCTTCAATTATCACATAATGAACATCGAATATTTATTGTTTAATCTAGTGCGAATTTATTGCTAAAATAATAGCACGTATTCCAGTTTTAATGATATTTTTTATTCTCAAATAAATAAAAAAATAAAAAATTCTGTTAATGATAGATAAAATTGTCGTGATTATGTTTTCCTCCATTATTCTCACTATTTTCCCTTTTTTTCCCTGTGCTATTTTCGTGAACTCTCCACCTCGATTCACGCAAGCAGCCAGAGCAAACGGATATTTTATGTGGGCGCAATTGGACGTCCGTGCGGGTAATCGTAAAAGTCTCTCTGTGTTCAACCCCCCAGCAGGAATAATGCAAATCCACACGACAGAATAGAGAGCACAAATAGCGTGAATCGTTGCCACGTCGTTTTAGCGGACTGCTGTCGGTGTGTCATGCGGTTGAGCCAGACCTGACTCGTCGTCGAGCTCCATTAGCATCGCTCAGTATTCCTGGGCACTAGTGCAAGCTTGAAAAAGCAACTGCTATCAGTATAATCTCGACCGACCGTCTCTCTCAACGTCACTTGTTGCGCCTTCATGACTCTGTTTCGCTCACATATTTTTTGCTTACTACAGCAGTCCATCCCATCATCCACAAATGCATTTTGATGACAATGCAAAATCTCTTTGGAACTGCATATAACAAAAATTTAGGAGATAAAGTACTTTTTTGTTATAATTTTCTATATATCGATTGTAGAAAGAAAAAGATTGTTGAGTCATAACGTCGTGTTTCTACTTCTATACTTCGGCTTTTGCTACTTTATGCTCACTTTCTTTGTCCTCGTTTCAACGCTGCCTCATCAGCACCAAGTCGATAACGATTCACACTCGTGGGACGGAATGACGCGCGCGTGTGCAGGCTCCTAACAGTCTGCAAGTAATGTATGCTTATATCAAATTAATAGTTACACAGATGAACAGATAAGTCATCAGTTCATCAGTGATGCGAATCATCAGCACACACAGCACGTAATGTGTTTATAGATCGAAATAAATTCAATAAATCAGTAAAGCAGAATTGAAAGTTAAAAAAAATCCGTTTACTTATCAGTTTTACAATTATCTTCCGCTCATAAATCAACCTCGTACGTCGGACAATTCTGTTGTTAAACGGTAAGAGACGATAAGTCGTTAAAAACGTAAATTTCATGAAAAATTTTTACAAAATCTTTTATATCTCGGAAACTATGAAAAATAGAGCAAAATTGCAAAAGACTTATTTTCTAGAGAATTTAATTTCCTAAAAAAAAAGGTCCCATGGAATTTTATCGTATTTCGTGTAGTTCCCGAGATATTTCGAAAAATCTGGATAAACGATTTTGTTGATGAGAATGAAGAATTGGTTATAAATAAAATCGATTATAGCACGAGAACTATGCGAGATACGACAAAAATATACAAGAGCTTTCTTGTAGAGAATTTAATTTTCAACAAAAAAGATCTGATGCAATTTCATCGCATCTTGCATAGTTTTCGAAATTTTTTGCAAAAATAGAAATTTTTTTAATTCGTGATAAATTTTCTCTCGTTTTATCGTTTAAAATAGTTATAAAAACTTACAACTGATAATTAAATATTTCTAATAATCACTATTTTTTTTACTTTATTCGAAATCAAAAAACCAAAACAGCAATGTATCTTACATCGAATTTCATATTTTTAAAATTATTTACTACTCACAATATTATAAATGAAAAAAAGAACCTATAAAATGACTAAAAATAAATTGACATTTATGACTAGAGCTTTGAATTTTCCATCTTATCACACAGCATTTCCATCGTTCCTTCATCGTACTCTCACCTACTCTCAGTAACGGGCATCCATCGGCGAGTACGCGAAGGGATGCTGCACGCACGTCTTGAAGGAGGCGAGAGAAACAGGTTTACCGCGCTCGTCGAAACGAGTCAGACAGGCTCCTCTATTCTCTTCTCTTTCTCTAAACAGAGCGAGACTGTGAACGAGACAATGAACCGTGTGCTATACCGTATCCGAGCCTCTCTCGATGGCTCTCGACAGAGCACAAGCAGGACAGTTGAGAAAACAGCGCGACAGACCACTGGACAACAACCAGAACGATCCGCGATTTAAAAGACAGAACAATGAAAAGAGCGCAGCGCTCGACGTTGCGCAACAGTGCACGCAGACCCGACAACGTAGTCTCTCCTCGTATCGAGGCTTATCGGTCCAGAGTCGCGGACTCTGTGCTGTGATGAACAATAACATAGAGGCGCCTTTTTTTAATTATAATTTTGTTATTATTTTTATTTCAGTAGTGAAGCGGGGGTAAAAGGAGATAACTCCAAAATTATGAAAAATTTTAGACACTTTCATTTTTGCAAATATCTCGAAAAATTTGGGAGATACGAGAAAATCTCATTAAACCTTTTTTCTAGGGAATTAAATTCTCTATAAAAAAGGTCCTTTGTATTTTTGTCGTATCTCACAGAGTTTTCGAGATATAATCAATTTTGTCATAGATTTTAATGAAAAACTTATCTCGACTTATCTCATCTCTTTTTACCACTTCACTACTGATCTTATACCTTTCATGTCAGCCGTATAAAGACACTGACGATGACCAACGAGTATAGTAGACAAAACTGACCAAATCGCTACGCATGGTGAAACTCACGAGTTTCGCACCGGCACTCGAGGTTGGCCGCTCCAATTTTAGATGCAGTGTCAGGCACACGCCCGAAAATAACTCTCGAAGACACACAGTCCTCTTTTCTCTTTGCCTATGTGCACGCACTCGGGCGTGCTTGTCTTCTTTCTCTCTGCTGTAGTATGATTCGATCAAATGCATATATAAACGCATGTGCGGGGACACACATCAGTTATCGTGCGGTTTTATTCCCGCGCTTGCAAAACGCTCACACGAGCGAGCGTGCACCGCACGAGTGCATTCACACGCGTGCGCGGACAAGATGAGAATGGACCACTGATGCATCGGAGATGAAGCGCACGACACGGGCACCGGCCACCGACTCCTGTTTAAAGTTTCCACCGCGATCCCCACCGACGTTGCTGTGAGAGGAGTTTGTCGCGCTGGGGAAGGGTGCCAAAGAAGAGGAGAAAGAGAGCGAGAGAGGCTGCCAGGACCGGAAGTAGAGGAATAATTTTCTGTATAATTTCTCATCAGTTTACCCCGTTCGTTTTTTCTGTTCATCACGATAAATGAAAAAATATCATAATTTGAGTCACTAATTTTTCCCAATATCTCGAAAACTTTGAGATATACGAAAAAATCTTAGTGAACCTTTTTTGTAGGAAATTAAATTCTCTACAAAAAAGGTCCTTTGTATTTTTGTCGTATCTCCCATTGTTTTCGAGATATAATCAATTTTGTCAAAAGATTTTAATGAAAACGTTATCTCGACTTATCTCTTTTTACCGCTTCACTAGTGATTTCATAAGTTATTTTCCTTATATGATACATTGTATTACTCATTAACATAAGACACGAAATCATTAAGCTGTCGACGCTGCTGTCGACGAGCGAATTAAATATTTCTTAATGAAGTGAGACGTTCGCCGATATATTTCTATGACTGATGGGTATATAAAATAATAATAAAAGCAAAATGTGGTGTTTAAGCAAGTGGAAACCTTGACCCTCCTTCGCGTGACGACTAAACGATGCGGCGGAGAGTGAAAGAAAAAATAATTCGTAAAAAACTAGAGAGAACTACTAAAATAAAGAGAAAAGAAATCATTTTGCAGACTATACAATCTCTTCGATAGCAGTGAGGCAAAAAAGAAATAAAAATTATTATCGTGTTGAAATTTTCTCACAGTCCAGAAAAGTAAAAAGTATAGGTGAAGAGAGTAATATCTGCTCCGTACGATGCGTGGAATGCAGTAGCAAACGTATATACATATATATACACACAGTCGCTCTGAATTTAAATAAGGAAAAAAAAAATTTATATAAAGCTGGCGTAAATCTTTGAGCAGCAAATCTGGAATCCACTGGAATGGTACGAGTCTCCACCAAGAGGCAATATAACAAGCATGTTAACACGATTGGACTCACTTGGAGGCAGTCACATCAGTTGCGATTGGCCCATTTGTGGTAGAGCAGTACAGACCAGTCTACTGTGAAGATAATTTGGGAAATCACAAGGTCGACATTCAAACCTTGAAGGCATAATAATCTCATCGTTAATTAGTGTCCCCAAAGTGCTGCTCAATTAAACCAGTATTGTTTAACACACAATCTGAATGCATCAATGGACTTTAGCAAAAATAGCACATATAAATTGTCCTGGGCAGAACCTTATCCTCATCAGTGAAGCAGTAAAGTTGACCTAAATCGGTCGAAAAGTTCTATTCTCCAACTGACAATAGTCGTAATTATACAAGTAATACTTTGAACCTAACTATAAATTCTGTATCTTCAAAATGAAATAAAAAATTTCTAAAAACTTCCAACTGTCAATTCTAACTCTCCACTGAAACAACCGGACTGATTTCACAACGTCGACTGAAATCCTTCTCGGTTATATATCTACAAACCACATCCGCAAACCGAGGTCATGAGCGAGCAATGGGCCGATGAGTGCACGTTGCGATTTCGCGCACGAGACTGCCCATCAAAGCCTAGGTGTGTGTGCTAATGTTCTGCGAGTAAGAAGTGAATATAGGTACTTGAGAGGGCCTCCCCGGCTTCTAATAGGGGATTTCATGGGCTTGACGTCATCTAAGAGCCGCGACGTCGCGCCTCTGCAACTCCTCACTTCACCTCCCTTCACCGCGATTACGACGTCGACCCGATCGCATTAGCACTACGTCTACATGCAAACGTATAAATATACTATTCATCTATGTATATCGTTCTAATTCGATTTGGCGAAGACTGGCCTTAGAAGACATCAAGTCCAAGTCGTTAGAATGTACGGATAGCACACACAGTATGCGTGCTACCTATCGTTCCAATGAGATCTCTCACGGTGCATTGAGAACGCAATGCACCGTTCAATCAAATAGTTTCAGCCATCGATCGGTGAGCATGATGCCCAGCTATTAATACCATCCGTTCCTAATGTTCTGCGTCGAGGTCTCGATCAACAATCATGTTGGGTATATGTATCTAATGAAAGTATAGACACATATTCCTAATGAGTTGATCATCATCATCACCATCATCATATAGCTACATCATAATATCGTGTCTACAGATAAGAACGAGACACTGAAGAGCTTTGATGGATGTAATTAAATCGCATGTTTAATGCTCTGCAGAAGATGCTCAGAATATACGCCATCGAATCATGTGTATAATTAGCTTCAAGGCACATTCGAGTTTCTCTCTCCTGCCTAATGTCGACTCTAAGACGTTTTAATCCACCTTTCGCGTGTCCACTTGGTAATCTCAAAATCAGCTGTAAGCCTGAATTCTTCTAGTTCTATTTTTTACATCAGTTCTCTTATTGTTTTTTTTTTTTTAGTTATAAGTGTTTTTTACTTTGTTCTAGTTTTCGTCAACACGGAAGTGGGACTATTACATTGAAATTGAAATCGTGGTGACGATAATAACAACGAAGATGACTAAGTATCGATAAGCCACTATTAATCATTGTCCCAAGGCCCATTAGTCATTTTTTATCACACCTCCGCGGAAAGTTCGCATTTTTGGCCCTGTTTAGCGGGAGGGAAGTGGCACTTTTTTGCCCCGACCGAACTAATGAGCGCATGCGCGTATGTGCGTACGCATGCGTCAACTTCCCCCTCCA
>JABSMT010052854.1:0-12291 GCA_018902335.1 Eumacrocentrus americanus
GATAGATATATGTTGATTTATACAATAACTAAAAAATTCAAAAATAAAAAAGGTAAAAAACGAGTTTTTCAATACTAAAACCCTTCTACCAACAGTAAGTCGTATATACTGAGAAGCAGAAAATAAATTTTGTTTCTTTTACAATATATAAAATTTTAATTTTAAACGAAGGGTTTCAGGGATATACAACTTCGTGACCTTTTAGCAGCTCATTTTCAATGCAAATTCATTAAGACATGGCAAATCGATCGAGTTACCAAATATCCCTAAAACCCTTCGTTTAAAATTAAAACTTTATATATTGTAAAAGAAACAAAATTTATTTTCTGCTTTTCAGTACAACTTACTGTTGGTAGAAGGGTTTTAGTATTGAAAAACTCGTTTTTTACCTTTTTTTATTCATTCCTATCTCCTATAACATCAAGAAATCGAGAAATTTGAGGTTTTCGCGCTCTAAATTCAAATGCACTCAAGAGAAAAGATAAATATTCGTGTGTATTGTGCTTCGACGATTCAGCTTGATGTAAATTTGCTGACTTGGACTATTCTTGAGGATACAAGTGTTCTTGTCATATTAGATATATTGAGTGAAAGGGCAGACGTACAATGAAGCAGATAACGATCGTAATGAATAATAAAATTTGATTGTAAATGCGCAGGTAGGGAAGTTATCGTCAGGGTATATTATGCGGGAGAGCTGCTATTCATCAAACGACACGTAAGTGGTCGAGTAGTTTCTCGAAGCGCCGCTGGCACGTCAGCGCTTTACGTGCTCAGTTGTCAAATGTAAATCTGAAGCAGTAGGATCATTGACAAGAGGAGAGAGGATATTCGAGGCTAAATTTCGCGGCCACTCTGGCTGGCGTGAAGAAATAGACGAAAATTACAGGGTTAAATTACCAATTTGCAAAAATGAGGGCGGCTGTGATATTACTCATCAGCATTTTGCTCACATGTATCGTCATTGGCAATGCTTATTACCAGAAGAAACAGTTTTATCCTTCTGTTGTCTACATAACCAAGTCTAATCCTAGTATGGCTGTGAGTTTCTTTATTATCTTGTTTCCTTCATGTACATCTGCTCTTTTTACATTGTCAAAAAATCTTTCATGAAGCCTCAAAACTTATTGCTAATTCGTTACTGTTGCTTCCAGGTGATCTATGTTCAAGGACTCATTCTTGTTTTTATGACCAACACCTTCCTCAGGAAGATATTCTTTGGCACTCTTCGAGCTGCTGAGCTAGAGGTATGACACTCTATTTTTTATTATCAATTTTAGTTACAATATTGAGCAGCAGATGTGTTTAATAACTTTGTCGTTGTTTTTCGTGTCAGCATCTACTAGAAAAAGCTTGGTATGCTGTGACAGAGACTTGTTTGGCATTCACAGTGTTTAGAGATGATTTTAGTCCGAAATTTATAGCTCTGTTTACACTACTATTGTTCTTGAAGTCTTTCCATTGGTTGGCAGAGGATAGAGTGGACTATGTAAGAGATTTGTCTATTATTCATTAAATCTTCTCTATTGAGTACTGATTTTATTTGTTAAGCAATTGAAAATTGTCGTTTGGTTATTGCAGATGGAGAGAAGTCCCGTGATAACATGGCTGTTTCATCTCAGAGTAGCCACACTTCTGCTTTTGTTATCATCTATTAACTTGACAATGATTGAATATGCATACAATTCAACGGTGGCTAAAGGTGCATCTGTCCAATTGGTATTTGGTTTCGAGTATGCAATTCTATTGACAGTTGTTCTTAACATCAGTGTCAAGTATATCCTTCATACGATTGACTTGCAAAGAGATAGTCCTTGGGAGAACAAGCCCGTATTTCTATTGTACACTGAGCTCATCATTGGCCTCATCAAGGTAAAATTCTCTCGACAACGTTACGAGAAATAATTTGTTGAATAATTTCTGGTTTTTAATACTACTGTTTATTGGATTTTTTCAGGTTGTTCTGTACGTGGCCTTTGTCACAGTCATGGTGAAATTGTACACTCTACCACTGTTCGCTCTTAGACCAATGTACTATACGATGCGGAACTTTAAGAAAGCTTTCCAGGACATTGTCATGTCCAGAAGAGCCATCAGAAATATGAACACATTCTATCCTGACGCTACACCTGAAGAACTGGCAGCTGCAGACAACGTTTGCATTATTTGCCGGTAACTAAACATTTTTCTGATATAATAATATTTTATCATTTCTATAATCATGATAATGGTGTTTTTGTCAGAGAGGAAATGGTCGCAGCCAGCAAGAAACTTCCCTGCAATCACATTTTCCATACTGCGTGTCTACGTTCATGGTTCCAACGTCAGCAGACTTGTCCAACGTGTCGTTTGAACATCCTAAGACCAGCTACAGCTGGAGGAAGCACGGATAATCGTCCGCAAGGTCAAAGACTGGGCGATGCACCGACACCTCAATCCGCTCAAACTCCTGTGACTAATCAAAATGGTAAATAATTTTATTTTCTCTAGTTTATATAACAGGAATATTGAACCTCATGTTTTCATTGCGTCTTTAGAACCGCGTCCTGCAGGAATCACGACTTTTGCAGGGCTGAGAGCAGCAATGGCTCAAGGTAATGCGTTTTCACCTGAAGGCATGCCCTTCTTTGCACCTCCATTCCCGCCAGTTGTTCCTTTACCACCTGTACCTACTCCACCGCCCAATTTGACGACCCTCAGTGAAGAAGAACTCCGAGCAATGGAAGGAAACTTACGACAAGCAGTCGAGGCAAGAATACAGACTTTGCAGAGGGTTCAACTTCTTCTTGACGCAGCAAATGCCATGATGAATCAATATCAGACTGCCGCAGCGACTGCCAAGTCAGTGAATTCTTGTAATTTTTATTCATTGCGTTATTTTACATTGCGTGTTTATCTTTTTATTAATTCCATTTCCCTTGCAGCATTCCCGTGCCACCAGCAACTAGCGCATCGGAATCGAGTGCACAAACAAAGAGTAAAGAAGCTTTTAAGCCTCCTGAGTCTGCAACAACGTCAGCAGGGAGTGACTTAATGTCAACGAAAACAGCCCCAGAAGTATCACAGCCTGACTCGTCGAGTACAAGCATGTTAAGTGCGGATAGTAGTGGCAGTGAAGCTACAGCCTCGACATCAGAAACTCTTGATGATGCAGACGATGAAGCGTCGATTTTGAGGCGAAGGAGGTTGCAAAAATTCGCAGTGCCCCCAACGACGAACTAACCCAATTCTAAACGTCATGGGACATGGGAATCAGTGTGACATCAAATGAAATTCATTGAAGCCTGATATTTTATAAGAGGCTCTAATCGTATTTGTACGTATCTGTAAATTGAAAATCAGTCATTAATTTCGATCGCTTCTGGCAAACGTGAATTTCATCATTCTGACAAAAATTAGCTGCGATTGAAGACAAAGTGTAGAGATGAAGTTCTCTCCTTTTTTCTACGTGTCTCATTTACTTATACGCACTAAAGCTCTGCACCAGCTTATTACTATTTGTTTGCCCTCTTGTTTTGTGTATATAAATTTTTCTGGATCGCACGAATGACAAGGCTTTGACCAGGAAGTCTTGAATCTTCCATCGTTATATTCGCTCATTAGCGTTTCTCCGACTATCTCTATCTGTAAGATGTAAAATAATATACAGAAATGAATGAAAAAAAATTTATTATTTCAATTTACTAATCGAATTGTATGTTAATTATCAATGCTCGTTGTCGAGTAAGATCATAATTGATCTATCCTATAGTATGCTAATACTTGATAATCACATATTTTATTTACACACGGGAGGAGTGGTGTCGCAAAAATTATTATGTATGTACAGAATTCTCAGGTACAGTCGGAGATTTTTTCATTTGTCAGATATATCTATATATATTACCTGGTAGTCTTGTGGGATATATGATGATATCATGTAAAACAAAAATTACAGATTTGTAAGTAATCACCACGTGTAATAAACCTATTTGTCTATTAAATTTCAAATCTAGTCCATTCTCGCGCGCTTCCTGCTTTACCATCCGAGTTCCATAGATAGCGCGCAACATTTGGGGGGGTTATCTCGTTGCAGTTCTTGTTCTATGTGTATGCCAATGGTAACGTACACACTCCACCATTCTTCTGTGCTTTTATGTTTTTTTATATATGTTTATGCACCTGCAACTAACCTATACACACTCACGTATGGGAAAAGTATCCCCTGAAGGTATATAAGTAAAGCCAGCCAAGCGAAGACAGAACACGAAAGCATACCGCCAACTCCGCGCGGTATGTTGATAAAATGTAATAGTGGTGAATCTTGGCATTTAATGGTTCCACTATTACTCTGTTGAGGTTATAAATACGTGCGTCGACAACCGGGAGTGAGGAAAACTGAAGAAATTTGAGGGAAACAAGATCAAGGATGCTTGAAAGTAAGGGTAAAGACCTGGCGAACGCTAGCAAGTTCTGAGAACGCGGATTTAGAGCCGCTTGTGGCTGTCATTCATGTCTCTAACATTCATCGAAAGCACGTCAGCCCCGGTCAAGTCATTTCGAGGGGTGAACGGCAATAGAATTAATTTGAACGAGAGAAACGACACAGGTGGAGGTAAAGAACGCAGAAGCAGAGTTATAGAGTTTGAGCTGAGCAACGATACTCAGCTTGCCAAACCCTGTGTTGACATTCCATTACTGCTGACTATCATTTTTCTTTGGAACACGACACCATATCGTTTACTTACTGTTATTTTCACTTTGGTGTACATTTTATTGAGATGCCAGTCTATTATTTCGTCTGTTAAAGCTGGTGAGTTTGATGGCTTCATAATTATTATAAATTTGTATTTTTATTATTGAGAACATTAACAATTTTCGGTGTTTTCAGATACGTTATTGGTTGTTGAATCAGTAGGAGTACAGATAATTGGGAAGAGAGTAGTATCTTGTTTTGAATCCAGCACATTTTTACCTTGGAACACTGTAAAAGATGTTTTTATCAATGAAGTTATAACTGGGGTGAGTAGACAATAATAAAAACTGAAAATATCAAGTGTATTTGTCATTGATTATACTAATTATTTCACTTATTATTACAGCACAGAGTTTTATATTATCTGACTTTTATCGTAAAGGACTCGTTTAGTGGAAAAGAAGGAACGAAGTTGGTCCCACTATTTCGTGATCTGAAACCCGAGAGAAAATGCCTGGAATACATGTACGTACGTCTGGCAAACCTGATTGGGTCAAACGAGAGAAGGAGCCTGTCCTGACTGTCCCAGGGTCTTACTGGCTTTGCCACAAAAATTATATCTACAAGTTCACATTTAAATATCATAAAAGTTCTAAAGACGCGAAGGAATTCAATTATGGAAAGGAACTTATGAAAGTAATACGTCGAATAATTAAGTCACAGCCACGTCAGGGTCAACAATTTGGAACTCGTCATCTTCTCGTCACTTACAATCCTTCATCATGGACTCGTCAAGACAAAATGTTTGCCATGTTGAAATTTCGCGATCGAAAAAATGCGACAGCATTCTCACGTGCTTTTGTACTCACAGTGAAGCTTCTCTCGACGAGTCAGACGTCAGACAGCAATACAGAATACGATGACGATTTGATTGTGTACGAGAAAAAACCAAAACAGTCGCAATGGGATGATCCGGACCCTGAAAAGATCGAAATTAATGGTGAATTGCCACGAGAGATGAGGCTGCCGTCCTCAGTCACCCTTGATGATACTTCTAGCGACTCCTCAACAAAACTTACGTCATTTAATTCGACAGAAATTGAGACTGATGGAAATCTACCACTGAATAAATTGTCGACGATGAAAGAACGACCCAAAAAGATCAATTCTGCTTCCTTTTTCGCAGATCTCGATGATTTGCCCCTATTGGAAAGATATATTCTGGAACAGCGAGATGAGCCTGAAGGTCCTACGAGTGCGAACAATGAAAATCTAAATGAGATTCAGGAGACTGTGGACATGCCTTATCAGTATCAGATTGAGAGGGAGATTGAGCGAACGAAAATGAACGTTTCATCGCAAGAACCGCCAGATAAATCCAGTAGAGAAAAGCGAGCTGAAGAAACTTTGAATCCGCGTAATAGATCATTCTCTACATCTCAAATAATAGATAACGCAACGGCACGGTCAGCTAACATCACAGACCTCGTTATGGAAGGACTTATGTTTACGATCAGACAGGATCAAGACAGCATTACAGTGATGGAGCAGAAAACCAAGTTGGAGCCGGATGAGGTTTTAGAGAACTCAGAGAAAGTGGAGACAAGTGAGGGTGCCGAGTGTCTGGTGAATTCTAGTCTACTAAAATTGGAGAACTTGATAACCAAAATCGAAATGTCTGCGACTAATGCTAAGGCGTCGTCTAGATGCGAGGAGAATCAGAGTATATTCCTACCGAATTCCTTTAGTGCAATAAATGTAAATATGGCGGAAAATATTAAAAACGGTCCAGCGATACCTCTGGACAATGAAACTACGGATCCAATCACGCCTGAAGTTAATCTTGAAGCTAACAAATGCAATAAACCAACGGTAGACAACTTTATTGCACCAATAACGCCAGCACGACCATTAATAAACCATCATAATACGTTAAATGGTCCTGCATTTCCTTTGGTCAAAATCAATTTAAACAATGTACAAGAAGTACTTACTGATACGTTTAGCTTTCCGATTCCTTCTATTTCGATCAAACAGGAGATCAATCCCATTGACGAATTCATGGAGGAAGATAAAATGGAACAACAAAATGGGCTAGGCAATCAACAAATCCAATCAAATAAGGAAAATGAGACAGATCAAAATGATAATGACGAAGACGAAGAAGAGGAAGACATTGTTCCAGAAGCATTTCAACAAGACACGAATCATTTATATTGCGATGATGAAAACACGTTTCCGTCTGTTGAACATGAAGAAAGTAATCTACTAATGGATGACTTGGAATCAGAAAAGTCACCGAGTTCACTTCATAAAAACCAAGTAAAAAATAAATCAAAAGCGCCACGAATTATTTCCAATGAGATTGTTAAGTACGACCTGTCAACGTTGCGTTCTTCTCGGCTTCGTCCAAGATTAGATAAAACAACGGACGTCGATAAAAGTTCTACTAGCACAGCAGAGATCCCACAAGACAATTCATCACGTGCTAAGACTCCAGTCGATGAAAAATCGAGGCCCTCTGATAGTGAAAAAATTCAAGAACAGATACAAGAAGTACCAATTCCGACTCGAAGACGACTAACAGCAAGACGTCGACTTGGTGGACAGAGACAGGACGAAGAAGATGGAGAAATTGCAATTGAAATGGGAAAATTCGTGCAAGACATGACTCACGGCGTCAGAGTAGTCCTACAACGTCTCGACTTATCCAGCATATCTGGGGTTCTTGGGAAACGTTCTTGCCCTCCCAATTGTATAAACTAGATGAAATATTATTCAAGAATTATTACATGATTTTATTATGTTCATTGAAAGAAATGAAATGAAATTGTACATTTGAGAAAATTATTAATAAGCTCAAATCGGAGTGAAGTTATTGCTGTTCGTTAATCTCGGATAATCGAGCAGGCTTCGAAAGTTGTCGAATCTGCACTCCATATCAGATGTATATGGAGTGAGTAAATTAAATTCATCGTTATTCAGTAACAAAACTCGTCATTCTCCTTTATTCTAATCCTATAATCAAATCCTATTTGTCATTTGTTCCTGGTTATACAATTAATGTGACATTTCAGTATTTTTAATCTGTTCTAAAATAGTTGTTAGGTTGTCAATCTCAGTCACCATTTTCTTGAGTCGATGATCAAGTTTCTTCCAATTTTTAAACTCCTCGTCTTTCACGGGATCAACTTGTTCAAGTAATATCCTCTGCTTCTCTGACAATAATGTATTATCTAATGTCTCTGTGGCATTTGATCTCACTGGTTTCATCTAGAAGATAATTATCGGATTTATCGTCATACTTAAACTAATGTATGCCAACGATTAACGTATTTATGGCGCTACTTTACATATATACGGCTGGTTAAACGAAGACATTGCCCAAGCTCGTCAGCACACTTGGAGGGAAACCTTTCTCGTACGTCACATAATTCAAAAACTGCGTCCTCACACTCTTGCTCCAAGTCACCTGTGGTAAAAAGACTATAGTATTTACATTTTCAGGTTAATTAAAGGATAATCTCTATTATTCCTTAAAAGGTTAATGAGTATCGACACCGACGCTACTCCAGTTTCCGTCAACAATCAAACAAATACTCCGAAAAACAACGTATTTCCTTAATTAAATAATTGTTTATAAACAATTGTCGAATTAATTTAACAGCCATACACATACCATCGTCACACATGGCTTCAAGTGTGTTCAAAATTCGTTGTAATAAAACAATTAACAAAGCGATCACGAGTCAACAATTTTCCTGTCTTTTTGTTGCCCATGGTTTTTGTAAAACAGTGGCGCCAAGCTTCAAATGTGGCAGTTCTCCAAACTTATGCGTAAAAAATACTTCTCCAGGAACCGGCGAGCGACGTCAACATCGTGTGAAAAACACGACAAAGAAGGTATTGTAATTCGCAGAAAAATAATCCAATAAAATAAAACCGTTATACATTTTCAATTAACTCTTTATCCTTGTCATATTTCTTATGTCCTCTCTCTGTCTTGCTTCAGGGTCTACTTCTCGTGTGCGTGTTCACATATATTGCCTTCCATTGATGTTTTATAAATGCAAATAAGGGTATGATTACATATTATTTTTCATTACAAAATAATTTTGCTGCTAGCCTGATAATAAGACACATATCAAAACGAGTTTGTGTTTTGTTTTGATGTCATGTCGTGTCGTTGATTCTGATTGTCGTTTTCAATATGTAATTAAACACGTTTTAATTGCCGTTTTGATCTATAGGAGTTCGGCTCTGAGGTCATCGGTCGTCCGCGAACGAGAAACAACCGTTACGTCGTGGTTACGTGCACGCGGATCATATAAGAGAGACGTTCTTATCCTTGTCTTCCTACTCCTCTTCTCGATATCTTCTTGTTCGTCATTCTGCGAATTTCATTATTGCTCGGGGGCAGGTAATAAGCAGACATAAGATATAAAGTTGAATAGACGAGATAAGAATATAACAGTAGGATCGGTCCAAACTTCATGCGAAATTATATTGTCTCAAGGCTGGTTGATTTTATATTAATCGTGAAACGGGGAATCTTTTCTGAATAAACAGGTGACAACGAATCATTGTGATTGGTTCCTGTATCTCTCCTTCTCTTTGTGAAAAAGGCCAAATCGATTCTTTTTTCTTTATTTCGCGGTCTCGACGTGTGTCGTAAGTCGTGACACGTATTCAGTTTAGCAATCAGTCGCCGCTTGTCGGAGGTGAAGCAACGGGCAATCCGATATATCTCGTCTTTCATTTTTATTTTTATTCCTTTTTTTTTCCTCTCAAGGAGTTTTTTTTTCTAGAGACACCGGTTTGCCAACGCCTTTTGCACCAGAGTCAAGTCCTAGCGAAGGCCACATTCGTGTGACATTCTGAGGAATTGCACGAGAAAGGGTATGTCATACATATTAGCATTATTCAATTTTTTCGTGGTGAATTTTGCTTGATAACTTGATAATAATGTATGTGTTTATATCGCAGACGTGAATTTTAGCAATAAACTTTGCACGTATTGGAGATAAGATCGAATAATAATGGGATATCTCAAGTCTCTTGGTACTGGATTTGTATGGATCTGCACGTTATTTGCGGCGATTACTTTTATTCCTGGACTCCCGCCTACTGTGGACTTTTCTCCATATAGGTAAAAAAATATATATTTATTTAACTGAGAAACTTTCGTTTAATAACCATCATTTCTCACACTTATTTTCGGTTTCTTTATATAGCTTCAAGCCACCAGCAGCAATTGATAAAGAGATAAACAACAAATTAAATGGAGCGGAGAAACTCTTTGAAGATGAAATCAAGGGACCTGAAGCCTTTGATGCCTATGATGGTGTCTTGTATACAACGATGCATGGGGGTGCAGTCAGTAAACTCGTGGGAAATAAACTCGTGGAGGTTGTGAGATTTGGAAAGAAGTGTGGTAAGTTAATTTGCGACTTAATTTAGATTTATTGAAAGACTAGGAAAAAAAATATCTGAGAATTCTTGCAGATGGATTGTGGGAAGAAGAAAAATGTGGTCGACCATTGGGTCTAAAATTTGACAAGCAGGGCAATCTCTATGTCGTTGATGCATACTATGGCATCTTCAAGGTTAACGTCAAGACTGGCAAATATGAGAAAATCGTGGACACGTCTCTGCCTATCGAGGGGAAAGTCTCAATGACCCCAAATAGTATTGATGTCGCTCAGAATGGTGATCTTTATTGGACAGTGTCAAGCACACAGTACAAACTCCTCGATGGTGTCTTCGTGATGTTGAGCGATCCAACTGGAAGGTAAGAATTTTATCACCAATTCATAATCATTAAATCTATTATCGGTTTGTATTTTGCAGACTGATCCGTTACAATGTCGCAACGAAGAAGAACGAGGTCTTAGTGGAGAATCTCGGCTTCGCTAACGGTATCAAATTGAGTGACGACGAGAGCTTCGTTATCGTTGCCGAGACTATGACCTCGCGAGTCATTAAGTACTACTTGAAGGGACCCAAAGCTGGTAAAAGTGAAGTTTTCGTTGAGGGTTTGCCAGGACTGCCTGACAATATTCATTCTGATGGTCAAGGTAATTTTATCGTACCATTGATTTTGAATGCCGACGAGGAGAATCCTCAACTCTCACAATCGTTGGCTCCTCATCCAAACCTCAGGAAAATGATTGTTCGTTTCCTCACTCTGATCGAATTGCCCTTTAAATTCCTTGAGGAGAGTTATCCCAATTATTACTCCAAACGAGTTATTCATTGGATTGGACACTTTCAGAGTATGTCTTTTCTATACTCACCGACAGTGACTGTTTTGAGAATTGATCCTTCAGGGAAAATTCTTAATGTTCTCGAGACCACGGACGGGAAGATCTCTGGTATAAGTTCTGCATTCGCTTTGGGCGACTACCTCTGGCTTGGAAGCCCATATAATCCGTATGTGGCTAGAGTACCTCTTGATAAAGTGTTGCCAGAGCTCAAGAAAATTACCAAGAGTGAACCAAAAGTGATAAGTAAATCTGCTGGAGAGAAAACTGAAGAAAAATCTGCATCGAAACCTGTTCACGTACCGACGACGACGACGACTACTACTCCAACTACTACTACTCCAAAATCAACAACAACAACAACAACGACGACTACGACACCAAGACCAACAACTACCACAGCTAAACCGATGACTACACCTCCTCCACCTTCCATGCAAAAGGCACCGTCTTCCTCTGCTGAGCAGAAACCAAAACAACCAGCCCAGGTCAAAGTTGAACCTGTGAAGAAACCTAATGTGGTACAAACAGAACCCACAAAGCCAGTGGCAACTCCAAAGGTAGCTCAACAGGCTAATGACAAGCCAGTGAGAAAGGATCCTATTCAGAACAAGCCAACAAAGCAGACTCTCAGAGACGAGATGTAATTTTTTTTTCTTGTAATTTAAATATATTTTCAACTCAACGATTCAACCAACGGACAAATGTGCAAACGTTGACTTTTGGAAGTCTGAGACTGTTTTTATACGAACAAAAAGTCATGTGACGCCGAAAAAAGATATAAAAAGGTTATTTGAGGGAACGATATTTTATCGGTAAAAACAATGTCTAAAAAAACGAGTTCCATGGTTTTGTTAATCAGGTTTTTCCATAAATTGTTGTTAAGTATTAATTGTAGACATTCCATCTCATTCCAAGATGATTCGTGGTTTTATTACTGCAAAAAAAACACTATGTTAGATACTGTGATGTTATTAGAGTGCTAAGAGTCTCCCAAACTCTGTAAATAACGTTAAAGTATTATTTTTTGCAAACTTTTCTATTGGTGATTGGTGGGTGGGTGTGTATTGTATGTACCTACGTTAAACAAAAAAACATATCTTAATTTTATAAGTCGTGAATAATTGATGTACCAACATAAGAAACCAGAGAAAAAGAAACATAGTGTGTGTGTATGAGAAAAATTTAGGAATGTTGTTTCGTCGTTCATAAAAAATATTACTTTGGGATGTTGGAGAATATTAATAATTAATAATAATACTTTAAGTGGCCGTTTTTGCTTCTTTTTATTTTATTTTATATGCTCCTCTATTTAATTCTTTTCTTTAAAAAAATAGTTTCAGGCACATCTTT
>JABSMT010052855.1:0-23629 GCA_018902335.1 Eumacrocentrus americanus
TTTTATAATAATATCGTTTCTCAAATGTTTGCTTTGGATATAGATACTGAACGTATAATAATGGTATATGTGTACGCTTGTGAACGTATGTACAAATCGCCTAAGTCAAACAGAGGGCTAGCGGCATCGCTCTGGTCCAAGCGCTGGACATAAATGGTTATAATTATACAGTCAGAGTTAATAATCTGTAATTAAATTAAAACATCCGCCGGGATTGCCTGGAGCTAGATCGCCGGCGTTTACACGTCCCCAAGTATACGTACATTGGGTGTGTGTGTATGTAGTACCTATATAACTAGCAGCAGATCCGGTATCCGGACGAGTTGCACGCCGTCGTTTGCTCTCAAAGGATCTGTTATGCAACATCTCCAAGCCAGTGAGGACGAGGCAAAACGAGCAGAGAGGCAAAACATTTATGATCTTGCAATTTTGGTCCACGCATTTAATCACCAATCTCACTTGGATCCACATCCCTATTTATCAGAAAGAAAAAGGAAAAAAAAATCACAAAGAGACGTGACTGATGGACGAAGCCTGGAGGCACCAAATCCAATTTTCCATGCATGATCAAACGTGATCTAGATCAAATTTCTGATGGAGATCTTGGACATAATTGATGCTGAACTAATAACTCAATTTTTGAATTTTCTATATCCCATGTGATGAATGTTAAATTATCCACAATTACTCGTGATACAATTCTCATTTTAGTCGGCGATGAATTATTCCTTGACTCACGAGAGAAGCTTGTGAATATTTATCATCAACTCCAAGCGCACAATTGACTCGTAATGCTTAGCATAGTACACGGGATCAAGAGTCAAATACGTTGAAATATACTGAATTCAACCATGGACCATCCCGCCTTTTCTCCGTAAAAGCACGTACCACAGGCTGGCACAAATTAAAACCGCAGTCCGTGCTTTACGCGCAAAGAGAGAGATAGAGAATGAATATGTAGCCGATTTGGTTAATGGCCCCAGTGCTAGATCCCAAGCTTGAATTGGAAGCGTTAAGGGAATTTATTTCCTCAGTGTATAATATTGTTTATATACACACCGAAATGTTCAGATTGATTTTCATAAAAATCGGTACGTAAATAAAAATAATTAAAATACTTGGATGATGTTGATTCAATCCTGGATCAGCATTATTATTCGTTGATACATTATGTAGCGTTAATTAGTTTCATTAAAAGCTTGCTCATTTGTTCCAGTTGTAGCGCTGACACGGACGAGATGATTTCTGCTGCATTTTGCTAATTCATCAACTGAAGGGATTGGTACACTAACGAACGCTCACTAACCGGAAACTACAAGCTCGGCTCGTTCGTCCTGACGTATTTCATTCGCCGATTTTTTTGTGCAGTCGACGGTGTAATTATACCGACGTGGTTGAGCGTGAATTCGAATATTCCCAGTGGCAAACCTTTTGTTAGTGGGTACCAACGACTGCTGGATCCAGGAAAATTGTCAATTAGGCGGAAATAGTGGAGAATAGCAGTCGTATTAGCTACTGACGCCTATTTGTCACGCAACATTTTATCCGGATGATGAGTAACAAAGAAATGAAGAATTTATTAGACATACCCAGATCTATAAGTATTTTTAATTCTCGAATAATAATAAGTCTTTTTGTTTCAGATATAAAGCGATATGCTGTTAATAAGCGCGTCGATTCGGAGCAATTCTTTTGGTGTTGCCAAGAATAGCTGGAGAGGAGTTGAAAAAAAATCAGCAGAGGCTACTACTGTAACGAATGAGTACTGCTGCTGCTTTTAGTAGAGAATAGCTGATGTAGGTAAATGGGGTCCAGTAAAGGTGGAACGATGGAGGTTGGATTTACTCAGAGTTACGGTAGTACAGCGAGGATTTTCACCCGGATTTTCTCCAGTGAGAAAGGACCTTGCGAGTCGAATTGGTTTTACCAGAATGGCTGCATTTCAGGATAAATAGCTGAAAATAGATACGAGAGAGAGAGCTTTTTTCTCTAAACCGCCACTATCATTCTTTTTTTTCTTTTCTTCTTTGGAGTATCGTTACTTAGCTCACTTAATTTGAACTGGACCCTCAATATACGTAGAGTGATGAAGCGGATGTTTTCTTTTCTTGTTCACGTGGTCCCCTCTCTAAAAAGTAATTTTGAGAACAGAAAAGTTGGCTTGTCGAGTCACGTCGACGTAGTAAAATTCATCATTGATTTTTGCACAAGTGTCGCTAGTTTCCTTCTGCTTCACACCAACGAACATTAATCTCTCTCTTTGGATGCCGATTTAACGGTGGCACTGAGCACGATCACGTATACATATATATTTGAGAATTTATTTCCAATAACTCGGTGAGAGAGAACCCTCGCTAGTCTAACTCTCTTTTAATCAAAGTAATTCGATAATTTATTTTATTCCTTCACCCTCCAAGAAGCTTTGGAATAAGAAAACTTTATAATTTACGGGCTGATAGTTACTACAAGGGTGAGTGTGTGTCTGTGAATATTCGATCTTTTTTTTATAGATAAATACTCAAGGTATTATTTTGTAAAATTTCTTTATTTTTTTTCCAGGATACGAAGGACAAAGATTTTTCATTTTGATCTCATAAATGTAAATAAGCTGGTGGATAACTCGTCGTTTCGCATGGAGAAGATGGGATATAACGAAAAATATTGAGGCACTTTTTTTCTTGACAGTATAAAGAAATAGACACTATACAATGTTGTCTGGCTCCTCTACTCTACGTTATGACAATCTCCAGTATAATGAAAAGCTATTGAGTCAAGTGCGAGTCCTGAAATAAAGGTCTCGTACGAGAGAATTTAATTCAACTCATTCAACGACTTCCCCAAGGATCCACGGGGAAAGTATTTTTAATACGTCGTTTCCTGGCAATTTCATTTTAATCTTAGAAATTGAGAGTCTCTACTGGAAAAGGGCGAGAGAAAATCCTGCGTCGTGCATCGCCCATACTATCCTTGGTACTCTGAATGAGATGGTTGGAATTAAAACCCATGCATGCCACGTAGTATGTACCTATACGTATGACTGGGAGAATTTCCAGCCTTCTATCCCATTTCATTAGCAGCCGCAGAGGCGCCAGATTGCTCATGGAATAATCCTGGCGAGCCAGTGCATCTAATTAAAACTTGTAGACATATTGAAATTGAAAGACCTGTAGAATTAATTTTTTTTTAATTCATATATATTTCTAAATAAAAAATACATTTGTGGAGAGCTTGTGGACTTTACACTCCTCTGCATTATCCTGGCTATTTGCAGCTATAGAGTAAGTGGAAAGCTTGCAATAATTAATCAATGTTGGAGTGTATATAGAGAAGCATATTTAGTTGAAATTTCTATCATTCTGCAACATCTGTGCCCAACTCAGGCTCCATCAAAGTTGGCCAGAGGTTCGTGAAGTCTTTACTTATTCATGCATCAGTCTCTGACAGCAGCCAGACCACAGACCACACGCAAAGTGGAAATGGTTGTCAAGCCTCGCCCTGTTCTATTTCCTGTCGCTTGAACAATTCGACCAAGCCTATAGGTATACACCACAATGATTTCTATCCAAAACATGCGAAATTTTTGCATTTAATAAAATTTCTATAAAATTCCTTCCACGTTATAAGCAATAAATCGACAATTAATTTTGACCTTACACAAATTCTTTCCAAGCAGAGCGTTCTGGTGTGTACTACGATCCATAAATCTCCATAAATATTCTCTGGCCTTCGCCCCACCTGGTGATGTCTGGAACGAGTCAGCGAGTTTATTAGAAAATATTCCGCCAATTTCATCGGGCTTTATTGGACTTGTATACGCGCTGACTGCATATTCGATGCGAAACCACCCTTCAACGCTTTCATGCACCCACAGTCGTGTCAACAATCAGTTGGTAAAAAATATTAATACATATTCCTTTGAGATTCACATTAATTTTATTTCATAGATAGTTCTCAGAGAGTATGATATACTGTGTACAATTGATTTTATGATGCCTAATGGATCCCTCACTTCTATATCTAAATATTTATTAAGGCAAGTTGAAAGTAATTTTGTTCAAATCGTAGGCCTTAATTCACAGCAAGCAGTTGACAAGTCATGCAAATATGCATGAACGAAATTACATATTTTCCTTTTACATAGTGTCACAAAAAATTAATCTAATTATAAAACTTGATGCGTGGGTACTGCTGGATGAGTAACATAAACTAGCAGATGATTTTGTTGTTCTAAAAAAAAATTGAAATCCAAAATTCTTGTTTCAGCCCAAAGATTTGAAGCTCAACCAACTGTATCCAAGCAAATTATCCAAGAAATTAAGAGTATCGACATCAGAGAGATTATTTATAAGCGTCATTGAGTCCTGTGCTACAGGGATGGGCAGTGTTCTTTGATCATGGGCACCTAGTGGATTCGAACCACTCTGGCAGAGCCATAGCCATAATTGTCTAATACAGACTGCACTCCAAAGGAACCATCAGTTCTCACACCAACTCCCACCAGGCCAGAGGTCACATAGGGAGATGAAGCAGCGACCAAAGTCTAAAAAAATCATATTATTATTTTCTTTTAATGACCTGTAAAATGTCTATAATGTTAAGGATACGTACTGATTGACGAATGACATTGGAATCAGCCGAAGTAATGACTGTACCAGGTCTATTGGATGCGAGAACAGGTTGGCCCGAGACAATCTGAACAGGCTGGGCCACTACAGCTCCTCTGAGAACTGGAGAAGCTGCACTTACGACACGAGCATGGGCATTGAGGCTGGGATCCTTCTGCACGACTGCATTGAATCCGTTGATGGGATCAGCTGCGTAGGAGACAGTGCGCCGAGATCCATCAGGCTCCACCAAGCTGTAGCTACCTTGCACGACATCTCCATTTCGAGATTCCTGCTGAGCCTTGTTGTCACCTAAAATTAATTAAAAAATCATATAGTACAGAAATGGCCATTCACCTCTGGAAAAACCTGATGTATTTTTCTAAAAACAGTTTTGAAGATATCGATACTTTTATGAGTCCTCTTTAAAAATAGTTCTAATTGATAGATAATAAAAAATAATCGCTGTCCTAAAAATTATCGTAAGCTTCCATCCAAAAATAATTCGTGGTTTCTCGTAAAAAAAAAAACAAAATTGAAGGTAGAGATTATGTTACCAGTAATGCCATCGGCCACGCTGTAACTGTAGCTGTACTGTGGATTGGCGTCATAGGCCTCAGTCCTGACGAGTGTACCACTGGGATGAGCAACTGCTACAGCAGAGGCAGAAGGCGATGCAATGATGGCACCACGAGCCACTGACAAAGCTGCTACGAAAGCAATCAACTAAAAAAAAAATTAATAAAAATGCACAAATTAATTTGAGTTCATATTTATCAAGATGGACTAATTTAAGTCATTGCTTACTCTGCACTTCATATTGGTATCTTAGTGAATCTGGAGTAAATGCGACGACTGATGAATGTGCTGGAGTTCTGGGGTGCTCCAGATTTTATACTAACTGCATCTAACCCACCCCGCCCTTTTCTGTAATTCTATTACGATTAATCCAGCATACGTAAGACATCATCCGGGAACCACCTCCTCCATGCACTATCACATGAAGGCCACATGCAGACAATTCAATATCCTCTCGGTTGATGCAAGCGTTCTCTTTGTAGGAATATACTTAGCCATGAATAAGATCCTCATGTTTATCAGCAGGAAAGTCTATATGTGATCTTTTTCTACAAGGTCTTTCTTTTTTTTAGGTATACGTTCCTGGGAGAAATTCGATTCGATCACGCTGATCGCCTGCTTCAAGGGAAGAAGAAGAAGAAAAATAGAAGTAGATGTGCTATTCTGTGTGCTTTTCTCGATTTCGCTACGGATGTGTGTGGGTTTCCCAGTCAGATTTATCTTTCCTTAAACATGAAATCTATCACCGACCAAACTCTATTCTTTGGACTTTAGAGGGTCACGCGAAGATCGGTCGCTCATTTGGGCGGGCAGAGTACCTTAGGGAGTTGGTTCTTGATTCAGACGATAGCGTTGAATTCCCACCTCGATCGTTTTATTATACGAAAAGCCTCTAAATCGTCGTCTTTGGATTGACTTACTCTCTGCGTCTCTAACGTTTCCATGGGAATAGTGCTTGTGTGGAGATTTGCACCAACCATCGCATTTTTCTTAACATTTCCTTGGTTCTCTTTCTTCACCACATTGACATTAAATTTCTCTTCGTGAAGGAACCATTGAATATTTCCCAATTGCATTAGCTGAGTCAGTCATAAAAGCATGATTACCTGAAGACTGAAGACTGGAAGTTGAAATTTTACCAGTTTCAAACTTACAACTGAACATTAAAGGACCATCAACTTCTTCGATGATAGGTATACTATAGCGATAATGTAAATTTAATTTAAACTTCTTGCATTATCTGTGACCCTCTCTCAAGAGAAATTGGTAGGTGATTCTATCCCTGGTGAAACGAACTCCCCGTATAGGTTTGATTCAACCGGAAATTACATTAAATTTACTGCTGATTATATCAAGACCATTCTAGAGAGAGAGTTCGCCCTCTTCCCTTTGCTTGCTTTGCTCAATCGATTTTCTATAAAATCGGTGGCGTATCCTTTCGGGTCAAAAATAATTGTTTCCAGTAGGAGTTTGAAGCGATGCTCTTATCGATAGTGTTGAAAAGGGTATACCCTCTTTTGTCAATGCTCAGGCTTAATGGATTGGAAAGTGCACCGTCCCAATCGGCAGCTTCACTCTATGAAATTCCATCGAGATTCAGCATTAGACTTCACGATAGGTATGCATACTTTACTGCAATAAATTCAGCAAAACAATCTCTAAGATTAATTTTTTAAATCACTGAACATTTAAATAGAAAATTATAGACTTTGATAAAAATTTACTTGTCATTGCAGGGGAATTAGGATGGAATGACTATGGAAATGAAAGACTAATCTCTAAAGTCGGCATTGGGCAATAATGGGTCATGTAAACTAATAATTGGTATCATTATTGCAACATACAAGTAATACGATCTGTCGATGCTATAAGAAGAAGAAAGGAGAGAAGTCGTGTGGTTACAGCATTATACAAAGACAAAGTGAATACTCAGTTCATGTGGGTCAAGCAGGCTCAGAACCAGTTGTAATGCAAGAAGCTCCAAGGAATGGAGGTCGCGAATAATAGCGGCAGTGGGGTTTTGAATAGGCTATAAATGTTGAGAAAGGATCTCAGAAGACATTAGTCGAGGAACAAAAGCTCCATCAACCTCATCATTTCCTTAATACACACAAATATATATGTAAGATGTAGCTAGGTATTGTTCTTGGATTTGCATTTATTTAAGTCCTTAGCCAGCTGGTTATTACATAAGAAAATCTTTTTTAATGAATCCCAGTAGCCACACACCAGGAGTATAAGAAAATTAAAGTGCGGCCATAAACGCGAAATGGCACAATCTGTTGCAAATGCTCATTGCGACCTAGTTACTAATACCCGTCGACATACACCAAGGAAACAAGATACCACTGACCTCACTGCGAGAAAACATTTTTCCCTGGCCTACTTTTATTTCTCTGGGAAAAATAAAGAAAGCTTATACACTGATGCTGCTGTGGAGAGGATAGGTCGAGTGTAGAAGCCACCACACGGATTGTATAGAGAAGAAGAACATCTTGGATGAAATTCGAAAGAGATTCTCTGCGGTCTTGCAACTGAATCGAGATTATTGAAAAGGAAGTTACTTATTTCGTATATTGTAAAACCTCTTCCATACGATAACGTTACAAATTTTCTTGGTCCTGCTTTTCTCGCTCCTTTACTAGCAACTTTGAATAAGTTCTTTATCGAACTTTATCTTTCACCAGCTTTCATTCCCATGCCTTGAATTGGATTTAATATTACAGTAGAGATAAGCTTTGAAATCCCTTGTTTCAAGTAACTAAAAAACTAAAAAGAAAAGATTTGCAAGAAATTTATGGAAGGGATTTCAAGAAATAAGTTGGGTTTATTATTTCCATTGAAGATAAATTAATTGGAAATCTAGAATAGACAGAGTCTCAGACCCACAGAAGTATATCGTTCGTTGTTATCACGGAAGTTCTGGTATCGACGCTCCGCGTCTCTTATCAACGATAGCGGCTGATTGTTGCTCTGGTATATGGTTCTTCGTGGCGTTTGCTGGCTACAGGATTTATTTGTGGGATTACATCCAACTGATAAGTGAAGTAGACATGACAAAAAAATATATATATAGAGAAGAGTTCCTTTTCTTTTCTTGGTCGTCTCGTCGCAACGACTGTATATATATCCTTGACTTCGATCTATTTGTCGAGCTTTCATCCCTCGTCGCTCAGTCAGATTGATAGAAACGGATTGGTGGACTCTGTTGCCGACCGGCAAAGCAGATAACAAAGCTATTCGAACTGGAGAAGAAAGAGCTTGGGAAAAGGAAAGAAAAGGGGAGAGTGCGAGAGAGAAGTCAGGAAGTAAAGGGCAAAAGAGAGATGTTCAAGAGAATACTATATATATGTATATAGACATAGGCAGGTCGGTTGCCAAGAGGAAGAAATATCTGGAAAATTAGCCGATTAAAAGCTGCGATCTTACTTTTAGTGAGTGTTAAATAAGAAAATATTTTTCTCGCCTTTTTTCTCATTAATCTTATCAACTATAATGCAACCAAATTTTTTAGTATGTATATTTATCAATGATATTTGTTCCAGATGTCTTGAGGACCCTGAGGACCCCAGGGGAGTGACAAAAATCATGAGCGAACATGTCATAACATGAACATCACAAGAGGGATGAAATTTCTTCAATCGTGTGATATAAAGGCCACTTTTCCAAGTGAGAGACATTCTGTGTGGCCTGTTATCGCCTGAAATCTATATATAGAGGGTGTGATCTCCTTTTCTCGTGCTTTTGGGAATCCTACAGGGGTAGGTATAGTCGTGAAAAAGACTCGAGTCGATACAGCCAGTGTGAAGCAGCTCCCCAGCATATATGTGTTTGCAATATACCCTAGATCCCAAAGCTTGCTCGTTGTATATATGTATCCACAGTGGAAGAACACGAGAGATACAAAGAAACGAGGTTGCTATCTATCAAAACGGACAGAAGCCTTAAGCGTTGAAACGCGATACCCCAATCATGCGTGAATCATATTTTATTCTTCTATCCTCGTACAGATATTTCGAATTCCTTGGTATATTTCGAGGGTGAATTCACCCTCCTGCGTGAGATATAATTGCCTTTTCTTGTGCGCCGTTGATTGCGCAACGTCAAGATGCCTGAGCCATGATATTCCCATTAAGCAAGACTGATACATCAAGTGGGTTACGCTGGCATCAACACTATGCTGAGATATCATATCACTCTGTGGTATATAGAAGTCATTAGAAGTATATAGTTGAAGCATTATATGCGCATTTGAACGTCATCAGTTGAAATACACAATGCTTGGAGTAATATCTCTATTTCCCTTTGTAAGCTATGTATATACACAATCCAACATATCATGCTTCCAAAATCGCTTTGAGTATATGTCTGCACACCTTTGTTCAATCCCAGGGGATAGATACAGAGCAACGGCAGAAAAGCGAGGAAAAGACATGAAAGTGGGTACGACTGAGATGAGGTGGAGGAAAGTATCGGATCTTTTTGAGTGGTGCGATTGGTATTCGGAGCGTTACTACCTCGTATCCTATCCGTGGATATCACCAAAACAAGCTGCATCCTCTGTGTTGTCGGTGGCTCCTTGTCACGCTATCCTACCTTATATTGGACACGTTTCTCTTTCCACTCCTGGTGTATCAGCTTATCTTGCACTCTTCACCGGAGCTTTCTCGTCAAATACAAATCGTTTTTCTCTCTGCTATTCTACAAGGAAACAAGAAATAAAACATATATGGGAACTATTGTCCACAGGGGAAAGCATCAGCTGAAGAAATAAATGATGATGCACAGGCTTTTCAATTATCTCGATTAACTCACGCGATGCAAAGTAGCCTTGGGTATCATACAATTATATCCTGGTCGAAGCAGCTCGTTGCAATCATCCTGCACTCTCTGGCAAAATATATACATGTATATCTATCCATATACCTACTTAATGTAGGTGTTGCGCCTCGAGGTCTCCAGAGAGTGGCAAAGAGGAAGAAATAGAGCGCAAGAAGACTATAGACCTCTCTTCGTCGTCTATTATATTTTTCATTTCCCGAGGCAAAAGACTTGGTATATCCTTCGCGGTCTTTAAGCTTGCGGCATCATGGCACAACTCGTTACGCGATCCACATACGACCTCCAACCACACCCTCTAGACAGTATGGAGTATCCCAGGGGTTGCACACTCAGACGAAGAAGAGTCACTGCCAGCCGTTCTCAGTGAAGCAGTAGAGCTTTTCACCGTGTGTCTCCCACATGTGTCCTCGTCTGCCTTGGCCTTGGGGCTGCATGCCATGCAATCATCCAGAGCGACTTCTTTCCTGCAACAATCTCGTATAGATGGTACTTTAGTCTGCACATACGTATACGGTGTTTATGAAACTCCTTCACGCTATAATGTCTAACCATTTGTCTGCATAATAGTCGTACAGAAATACACATATAGAGTTCAGAATATTTTTTATTATGAATTTATAATTATACTGTAGGTTGTTACTGGCTCGTTGATTATACCATGACATGGAATTTACATGATCGAATTAACACTAATGATCCATTTGCACAATTTCCATGAAAATTTCCACGTTCTCGTATAAGGGAAAAAGACGAGAGGAGGGAGTGAATTGGGTTTTGTGTTTCACAATTCAAATTAATGAATTTATACTTTGGGGATGCTCATCATTTGGACAGCCCACGCTGGTGGTACCACCAGTATTATCATCATGCTCAGCACGAACTGGCCAATTACCCAAAAACAAGCCAAACATTGCGTGTGCCCTCGCGTTTTATTTCTATTAGCCAAGCAATTCAGCTCGTCTGGTGCGATACGCTTACCTCCAACAACGAGCCGCAATTATTCTAGCTAGAGATCTGATAATGATGCTCTGGATATTTCGGTAATATTGAGCCGAACTGCACAATGAAAGTGGATATTGCGCTTGGTACCTGCATTGTTGAGTTCTGACATGAATATACTAACGCTGTTGGATTTTTTTGTATATCAAAATCCGATCGAATAATAGGTATCAACATGCCAGCCATTATATATATATAGGATACGCTATTGAGCTTGCATCGATGTGCATAGTGATTTACGAACGTTCGATGAAGGTATATGGAATATGATCCCTCTGTCTGTTTGGTAGAAATTCGATTACCTATATCTCTCTATCATCTCGTTGGTGGATTGTCGTCTAATTGATCATCTGGCCCATTGGATGGGAATGTAATTGCTTCGGTCGCAGATGCCGCGCTGAACCAATTTCCTACTCCCCTAAATACTTAAGCAGTGATGAGCAAACGTGTTTATTAGGGAAAGTAGTGATTTAATTTTTAAACATTTTTCTTTTACTTCTTTACAATGAATAATATAATGCCCATGTGAGCTCATAAGGGAATTTGGAGAGCATGATTAATTAATTATCTTATGTATCTTTGCAATTCTGAATTACAAAGTGGTCAAGCAGGACTTTTATCTTTGATGCGTCTACATAAAATGATGTAATAAAGATTGATGACGACGACTATGATACAGAGAACCATAGGTCATACGGTCTAGAATAGTGTAACCTTGATGCTATGTTGACAATGCTGCTTCAAAGATTGGAGTTATGTAATAATATATTATAATGTCTGACTGTTGTATGAATCTGATGAAGACAGTGTTTATTTTTAATTATCACTTCCTAGTGTTTCCATGAAAATGATGTCATTGAAAAATCCTCCATTGATTTAACGAACGAAGGATTGGATTCTTATAATGGTTCAGCGAAATAAGCGAACTTCAAAGTGCAGTCAAATTAGCTTGTAGAGAACTTATACGATACGAAGTCCAATTGTTAATTTGACTTATATAACATAGTTCTAGTAAGTATATCAGTGAAGAAGGGATGTCGTTATTAATATCTGGCCTCTCTCAATATTCCATCATCCTTCGAAGAGCTGAGCCGGCTCCGTCAGTCGATCTAGAGTGTATCTAAGATGAAGTCCTTCGTCATTATTCTTGCGTATCTGCTGGTGGCATGCATGTGGTTGGAAGCGGAAGGTGCGTAAGCGATTCCTTCCTTTCATTGATTTATTATAATTATCTAATCCTAATGCAATGTCAATTGTTCTAAATATAGGTGATTGTACCCCTTACTCATCAGCATCAGGCTCACCGGCGAATGTAGAGACAGGTACTGTGGTTGTCGCAGATTGTGCTCAACATACATGTCAAGATGATGGCACGTGGAGCTATTCCGGGTAAATTAATTAGTTACGATCAATTGAATTCGACAATAATGGTTATAAATAATTAATTATTTACTCTTAATTGATTTGTGTTGCAGATGTGCTATACCTTCGTGCGCTTCACCAAGTATCGCGAAAGAATACGATTTTTCGAAGCCTTTCCCTGCATGTTGTCCCACTTGTGTAAAACTTGATGACGTATAAAAATCCGCTTGATGTACAGATGAAACCTGTGTATTAAAATTTTTAACGAAAACAAATAGCACATTTTTGGACCAGTAGAAAGACAGGATTTTTATCTTTCATGTATCTGCATAAAATGATATAATAAATACGAATAAATTATGATATAAAAAGCCATAGGTTGTATCGTTTAAATGTGTAGCCTTGATACTACATCGACTATGTTAATTCAGACATTGGAGTTGTGTAACAATACTTTATGATCGTTGACTATTAAATGAGTAGGTTGGAGATAAACTCTATCTTTGTTTGTTATTCCCCAGTGATTCTATTAAAATGATGTCATTGAAAAATTTCCAAGAGAATTAACGACCAAGAAATATTTTTTAAAAAATATTTTAGAGTGAGGAATCACTTTATTTTGACGCTGATTAAACATGGAGAGTTTACTTGAGTCCAACATCTCACACTTGGGTTTTTTCAGACGTTTCGTAACGAGTAGCCTGGCATATTCGATTAGTCGGAGTACAATAAATCATAAGCTAAATATTTGGGGAGTCGAGCACGAGCGGTCTACAGTTTTTATGGTTCAACGATAAAGAACGTCAAAGTGTGCACAGCTCGTTTGTATAGAGGACTTAGGCCATATACGAAGTCCAATTGTTTATTTGGGCTCTACGATGAAATTCCAGCGACGATATAAATGGAGAGGGAACAAGCTTATAAATGTCTAGACACTCTCGGCATTTCATCAGTGCTCGAAGAGCTAAGACGTTGAATCAATCAGTGGATCTACAGTGTACCTAAAATGAAATCTTTTGCCATTATTTTTGCGTGTGTGCTGGTGGCATGTTTGTGGTCGGAAGCGAACGGTGCGTAAGCGATGGCTTTTATTTAATTAACTAATACAATTATTTATTCTTAATGGAATGTTTATTGTTCTACATATAGGTGATTGTCCCCCTTATCCATCAGGCTTACAGGGGAATGTATTAACAGGCAGCACGGTTGTTGTGAAATGTGCTGAATTTACATGTCAAGCAGACGGATCATGGACTAGTTCAGGGTAAATTGACAGTTCACTATGGTCAATAAAAATGGACACTTAAAGTTATCAATAATTAACTATTGTTCATTTATCGGTGTTGCAGATGTGCACTGTCCGCATGCCGGGATCAAATAGGAGAGACTCCTTATAATTACACAGCGCCTTATCCTGAATGTTGTCCCAGACCAATTTGTAAATCTGATTCATCATAAAAATCCTCCTCGATGTAAAAATGAAACCTGTGTATTAAAATGTCTGGATAAAATTTTGTTTACATCAATCGCAAAGGAATACATTGGAAATATATTCTTGTTGACCTGTTTAGTATTCCACTATAGTTATTTCAGACTGGAAGCTCCTGGGTTTATTAAGATAAACATTTGTGGATTACAGTAACATTTGTGATATGGTAAAGAGGACATTGGTATTCAAGGATATACAAGTGAAATTTAAATGTCACTGGAATATTAAACTTCATGGTAAACTTGATTCGCGTTATCAGAGTAATATAATAGTTGCCTTTAGGCATCTTGCTATTAATATATATTATCTATATCAAATATGACTTTTCTGGTCAAAATCGACAACAATAAGACAACGATTGTTTCATTTTGGTATTTTTTTTTGGTTTCCCAGCAAAATGATGAAACGAGAGCTCCATAAAATGGCCCCAGTTCACATTATGGAGATTTTACGGGCTTTGTTCGAAATGAGTGCGTCTCGTGCGCCAGAATGAGGAAATTTCATTTGATTCGGGGTGAGTTAAAGTGCTCCCGGGATGCCACAATAAGCGGCACTGCGATAGGGGAGTGATTTTTACTCTTCATCAACTTTAGACTACGACTCGCAAGACGGGTTAATGCATTCTTATCTTTGGAATCATGAATTCGACGGCTGCCAAATCGCTTCGTGACATCTTCATTATTGGTTCAGAGAGTTCTTTCCGACGATTCTATTGCTCTCTCTCGGTATAATTCTGTTCCTATTATAGCCTCGACATTGTCCAATAAAACGATATCGACGCTCTTGTCTCTCACTTGGCATTCTATAAACTATGAGAAAGGAGAATCGTCCGTTGACATCGTGCATCATGTTTTATTCGAAGTTCGAATGCGGCTTCGCTGGAGCACGAAAAACGTATACCATACTAAAGTCGCGGAATAAAACATCGCGTTACGAATTGGAAACTAAACTTGGATATACCTATTCTTGCACCTGTTCCGAGAGGATAAAGGACACGAACGGGCGTTGACTCTGCGACATCAACTACATATGCAGCCCTTGTGAACTAGTCTCTTTTCATTCAAATGTCAAATCTATATTCATGACCTCTCCAACTGAATCTTCGGGATTTCTGATCAAAGACAGTGAGACTATAATGCAAACAGTGGTGAAACCATTAATTAATGTCGCTTTTACCCAGTCTCTCAATCTTCCTATGGTACGAAAATGGAAAGTGAATTGCTACAAACAGCTGTGCAGAGTTTGTAGCAGCAATTAAACTAGGTACACTAAATTTCGGGGACGCGACAGAGTCTGTACTGGAGGGTCCCCTAGAAATCCCAAGATAATTCGACAAAGTAGAACATTTCACATTACATTTAAGTGCTTGTTTAAATCATTACATAAAGAATTGAAAGTCACGTTAAAAAATTCGTTCTCCAATGTCTAGACTATCAAAATTTCCAACCACAATCTATTTTCCTAGGACTTCAATGAACCCTAATATAGCCTCATGGCATGAGCAGGAAAATGTCGGCCCTTTCTGAAGGTACTAACATTAAACTACATGCGCTTATCTACGGCTTTCTTGCACGTATATACACGAAGGTAGAATGCAGGGTAAACCGTCGTTTTGGGAGCGTCGAGATCCAGAGTACGAGAGGAGTAAAGCCGCGGTTGGAACACAACGCGTTCGCTGGGAGTATACACCAGCACCCCCATAAATAAGGGATGGAGAGGCCGACGAGCCACCCCGAATTGTGCGGACCGACGTATCCAGGCATGCGGTGGTAGAAACCCGAATATAAATACGGCAACGCGTTTAGGGACATTAAGTTTCTGAAGGGAGAGTATAGGGCTCCCAGTGTAATATGGAGGCTGTCCGGTTTTACACGAGGCTAAATATATTCACGGCAAACAGAGGAGAGAAATCGATTGAGCATCACCTCTATCTGACAACTAATTAGAAGTGGTTTGAGGGTGGATGTAACTCACTCTAATGTCTAGTTGATTTTTCACTGGATGGCATATACTCAAGAGCGTTAATTATTCCCAAAGTTTCAATATACATCAACATATATAGATGTACATAAACTCTGTTGATGGAACCCAATCGAGATTATTCATCTCGCATTTGGGAGCCAGAAATTGCCAGCAATGTCGAAACTTCGTCATATTGGCGATTGGCGGGGAATTCCATGCACGAGCGTCTCCGGCTGGTAATCCCAGCCAAACTTGAGACAATATATCGATCGATACGATGGAATATCGATGCATCACCGTGATTATAGTTGGAGGGATGGTGGGGCACATGCATAGTGGAGATCTTTGTAACGAGCTGGAGCTACTAATTTCGAGTTGAGTTCAAGCGGAGTTCGCAGTACAGCTTGGGGCATATAGCAGGGCATCAGGGTGTATATGGTGGTCCAGAGTGCGTGACCAAGGGAGCGAACTCTCGACGTCAAGATGCACGACCAGAGAGAGGGTGGCCTGAGGCCAGAGGAGATAATTCAGAGGTCGGCAGACAAGGACCCCAATGACAAATTAAATGTATATCTGATCGAAGGATTAGAGTTGGGATATACATTCATGCCTGATCATGAGTGTACTGACACTACTGTAAAGAAGTCAGGCAAAATTCTGATTTCGATATGACTAACTCAGTAGTGAAGCGGTAAAAGGAGAAAAATCGAGATACCTTTTTCATTAAAATCTTTGACAAAACTGATTATATCTCGAAAACAATGGGAAATACGACAAAAATGAAAGGGACCTTTTTTGAAGAGACTTTAATTCCCGACAAAAAAGGTTCAATAAGATTTTCTCGTATTTCTCAAAGTATTCGAGATATTTGTAAAAATAAGAGTGTCTAAAATTTTTCATAATTTTTGAGATATCTCCTTTTACCGCTTCACTACTGAACAGTTTTTAGAGTTTTCCTCAGTAGGTTGCAATTGTTAAATGGTCTCTTGTTTTCATCTTCAACTAGCTGTGAGATTTTATTTCTCTCTTGGGTATTTTTGCAGCAGAACTGACAGAGGTTTCGTATCACACAACTTTAGACGTCGGGTTAGATAAATAATGTAAGATACGAGAGAGGAAGTATCTAGAGCTGACGGAGGCGCCTCTCACTATACTTGAAGAGGAATCTCTCTTCTGGGTATATTATACTCCTTCGTCTTGAGACCTGGTTATCTGAAAAACGTCATCGCAAATTGTTCTCTTTCGTTGTCTGATTTTGGCAACAAAAGGCTATTTGTTTTGTTTTTCTGATGTGCCTTATACTACTTGCTTCTTTCTTTTTTATTATCCCTCGACGAATCGAGACAACGACTCTATTCACGAAACATATTAGCGTAGAAAATAAGCATCGACTTGCCCTGAAATGGAATTTCCTTTTCTTGGCGCCACTGATGGCTCTGCATTAGGTTTGAGTCTACTTTCGCTCTAGCAGAGGCTCTTGAATATTCTCTTCTATCGCCAAGTGATGTATCAGACTTATTCGCATTTACAGGAGATGTTGGTCAGAAAAGGTGTAACTTAAGCTTTTGACTTGGAATGGAGGAAATCTCTTTATACACGTTGGATCCCCAAGAGTGACTATATCGACCCAGAAATCGGTTCTTGGGGCGAAAGTCGTCTGAATTCGATTACGAGCAAGACGGATGATGGCAGGTAGGACATTGATTTCGCTAGATTGCCTCCGAGACCGGGTGTGTATGTGCCTCGACTTTAGCAATGCATCTTGCTTCGCAAGGGAGTCTTTTCACGTCGCAAATATACATGGAAGATGTGAGTAGTCTATTTAAGAAATATATCTTCTTATACCTACTCTGAAGCAGAGTCTATTCGACTTGGTATTTCTATTTTTACAAAACTTCAAAGTTAGGTATATTATTTCAATCCAAGCGGTTTTACAGCTATGCAACGTCAACGACAGGTTGATCGATATTTTCGATTTAATATACATCGTACAAGTAGATGCAATCTTTCCCTGGTTTGTAGGTACAGAGAAATTCTCAATGCTACGAGTGCTACGAGTGTGTCGCGTAAACACTCTTGGCTGTGAATTTACGTTACTATCGTAAAGCATGTCTTATCCGTGTGGATCGCTTTGTCCCACGCGTCGACGTACTTGCGTGTATGCTGGATAAATGCATCATTGGGAAGTTACAAGATAAGGATGTGGAACGTCTCACTAATTGAGTGACCCAGCGATACCCTATATATAACTAAGAACTGAACGAATCGTGGGAAACTTCTAAATACTTTGAGAGATATAATCAAGATATTAAATGTTTAATAGCTAATATTTTAATTCCTTAATTATTAAGTTTTATCTATTCTCCTTATTGCACTATAAATTTCATTAACTAGCTACTATCAATGTTTTAAATTCCAATTAGCAAATGTATTCTACAGCAAAATGAGAGGTAATGTAATAATCTTGGTGGTTTGATGCATATCATTTATTTATATACATGAAGAGAAACACTGAAGAGAATCGTTTCCACGGTTGTATGTATAACTTGTATAATTAAATACTGACGTCACGGTGGTATACTCATTTCACTGAGAGTAAAAACCTGAGGTGGATACACGTTGGAGTCGTCGTTCGTCGAGAAGAACAAATTATACTCTCCCTCATCACCATTATGCATTTTACGTTAATTTTATTCCCTCCCCCTTATCTCACTTAGACCAGTGCCAGCAATATCGAGATGTCGACTGTGCATTTTATTTGCACAGAGTGCAGCAGTAGTAGTGTTCACTGCACTTTATAATAATACTCCACCACTATTTTGCATTTTATTTTAATTTTACCTCGGCGAAAATCGTCGCGGCCCTGGAGCTGACCGGTTGCATGCATGCATAGTCGGCAAGAGAGCCAAGCAGACTCTGTAATTTAAGGACAGTTACCCCGATCCCGCTCATACATCTCCCACGCAACTCTCATGATGTCCAACTGGTGGTGATGACGCCTACCCTGAAATCACGCTACTCGGCTTCATGGCAGTCAGTCTCTGAGCTCGCCGTGTTAAAATTATGGTATTTATTCATCATCCACGGAACAAATGCGACAAGTAATGCTTGCGGATTGTATGTACCTACCTACCTAATAACTGAGATAATTATTTTTCTAGATTTGCATGCAGTCCCGGCGCCTTCCATAATTTTCACTCGCTCCACCTTCGTGTCACCTTGCGATCCTGGGACAGTGGTTAATGGCGAATTATCGTCGGCTGCAGGTTAATATTCGATCATACAAGCCAGTGGGTGGAGATAGATACTGATGCTTAGCTGAAGATAATAACAAAGAACTCGTTCCAGAAGGATGATCTTCTCCATCAAGATCCTCTTGGAGACCTTGCAGCCATCCCTTCTACATCAGGCACTTGCTTGTACACTCTGCGGATCCAATGTTGTCCCTTTAATAAAATAAAACTGATGTAATGTCTGTCTAGTTGGATTAAAATATTGTTAATGGTAGATATATATAAAAAACAATGCTAATTAAAATAATTGAGCATACTATACCGTCTATGGTTAGTGTAACTTGGTTATTGGTCGTCGATTTTCTCGAACTGAAAATACTTTCCAACTAATAAACTTCACCGATTCGTGCGCTATTGCACGGATTTCGCTGAGCAATTTCGCTCCAAGCAATTTCTTTTAATACCGGTCAATCAGGCGCACATGGGGATTTCGGATAAAACAGAGGAGAGAAAAAAGAAACGTGCATCCCCCAAGGAGAGCAGCCGGTAACCGAAGCGCGTCGAAAGGCGCACGTTTTGCGAAAATTGAGACGCCTTCGCAAGTCGACCGCTTGTTCCTCTCTTTATTCGTCTTTATACTCTTCCTTTTTCTTTCTTTTCTCTTACTACTCTTTCTACATGAGGAACGACTTCTCCACCTTCGCACGAGCAAACTACGTCCACCCACCTTCCATTTAGCGTGGTACACCTCTTGCACACCTCTCAAATACCCATGAGTGTGCACGCTTCTCATTCCCATCTGATCCTTTTCTCTCGTTGCATTGGGCGTCCTTAAGTGGTCGGATAAACATACATAAATACTCGTAATACCCCTTTATATACCTGTCGTTGTCTTTCCTCTTGGTTTTTGCACTGACTTTTATACAACAGCACATATATTCGGCAGAGTGGCCGCATAACTGCAAGCAGCTAAATGTCGTGTCTATATCTGAGATCATATCGTTGCCAATTACCGCTCTTCAGTTCGGTTTTAATGACTCGATGAGCTTGTTTTTTCCTCACAGCGGGGTATAAATGACAAGGAGTAAGAGATATCCCCTGTGTGTGGGTATTTATTCGTAGTCGATAAGGCCATTTTGTTATAATGATGCGTCTGATAAATGATATGATCTTATAGTATTTCAATGTTACACTCGGAAGCAAATTATATCCATATTACACAATGCACCGTTCTGCTTTTTGTTTTACCATTGTGTACCAGTTTGTATATATATATATAATATAATTCTAGACTTTCCACGTTTACCAAGTGTGGGCCGATATGATACACGTGGCATAAATGTCGCGAGTTATAATTGACTGCGAAGATTTTATGGTAGCGATTAAATATTCGAGCCTTTCTCTTTAGGTATAAAATACGATGAGAATACGGTGTAGGTATTGTGGGATTGTAGTAATTTAAGAGCGGCAGTGTAAATCATTTTTAGAAAAAATCCTACAACATTTATTGTTGCATTATTAAATTTAGAGGTTTGAGCAGCATAATTCAAGTAGTGATGCGGTAAAAGAAGATAACTCAAAAATTATGAAAAGTTGTAGACACTATCATTTTTACGAATATCTCGAGAACTTTGAGAGATACAAAAAAATCTTATTGAACCTTTTTTTGTAGAGAATTTAATTCTCTATAAAAAAGGTTCTTTACATATTTTTCGTATTTCACTTAGTTTTCGAGATATAATCATTTCTCTGAAACGGTAAAAGGAGATAACTTACAAATTCGGAAAAATTTTAGACACTTACATTTTTATAAATATCTCAAAAACTTTAGGAGATACGAAAAAATCTTATTCAAGATTTTTGTGTATTTTTGTCGTATCTCACATAGTTTTCGAGATATAATCAATTTTGTCAAAAATTTTAATGAAAAAGTTATCTCGACATCTTTTACCGCTTCACTACAGAATTTACATTTTTTTAAATATCTTGGAAACTACACGAGATAAGATAACCATATATATACATTTCTTGTAGGAAATTAAATTCCCTACAACATTGTATATGTGTATCTTACCAAATTTTGCATAGTACTCAAGCTATGATAAATTTTGTAAAAAAAATCTCAACTATCCCTTTTAATAAAACTGTACAAAGCAAAACCACATGCTGACTTCAATGACTCAGTATCGATTTCAAATCCTATAAACAAGAGATCTCATTTCCCCTGTCTTCATCTCCAACAAGAAATTGCGCGCGACGGAAACTTCTCTTCACTCGCAAGTAAAACTCATCTCAGCAAACGATCTCGGTCAGTCTCGCTGCACACAGGATTATTCGCTCGAGAAACAAAGGACCCAGGGGAGTTCAAAGTTGAAGAGCTCTCATTCTCACTCTCTCTCTCTCTCTCTCTCGCTCGAGATCAATGAGATCGAACGAGGATCGTTTGTTTTGCAGACCGCACGACGAGTCTCGTGCGCGAAACTCGAGAAATTTCGAACTCTGAAATCCATCTTCCCTTACATAACCCATTCTCTTTCACCTTCGCGTATATTTCTCGCGCGATCGTCCAACGGTCAGGCGTTCACGTGATGGTCTGTGGTCTTGCCTTAGCCGCACCGGTGCACGGGGTCTCTATGACTACGAATTAATTAGGAAAGTCGACGTCATAAAACGAGACGGCGTTTAATTAATTCGACTCGTCGGTGCTGCGCAACAGAAATTCTCCCTACCTCAAAATGATCCGGACGCGCTCCCTCGAACCGAGATAAAGCTCGAAACCTAAAAGCGCGGTCACCCCATAGACGTATATAAAGTTGCCCTAGTGCGAGCGCAACCGCAACCCTTTGGAAGTCGTAAAGTTAGAGTAGCAGAAGTGAAGCAACTGTATTGCTATATGTCTATATACCTTGTGGGTTCTAAATTTTCAGCTGCAATTGCTCTTCCCATTGGATTAGGAAGCAGACTCTCAATTCATATGCATATAACCTGGCAAAACATAAAAAAATGAGATAAACTCGAATATTGAACCCAATTCCAAGACTTTATACAGATATATATTATTTTTATATCTCTTATGTGGGCGAATAACTCTCGTAATTCCTGCAAATCGTGAGGTGAAAGACAAAAATAAATCGACCATAAAACGCACTATAGTAATCTTTACGAGAGGACATTGAAGATGCTTGCGTGGGGTCCTGATGCGATGTTTCGCATCTGCTCTCTAGATCATGTAATCCGATTAATTTATATATATAAATAAATTCCCGAGGGTTGCGCGAAGATGGCTGGAGTTTAAAGATTTACCGTCTGTCGCACTTTACGACGCCAGCGAAGAATGGCGGTATTGATGAAGACGAGGGGAAGATGCTGTGCTGCTGAAACAGAGAGAAGTGTATATAGAATATATAAAGTCGAGAGTCAACTTGGTCGCGACGAAACGCGTCATCATTTCGTCTTGAGAGTTGATGGCTTGATCCTATATACGTAGTGATGAGCCGTCGTTATTCTCCCTTGTGGCGGGGCTTTCATTTTCAAGGAAAACTCCCCTTGACTGCACGAAAACTCTTCAGAGATATAGCTATCTACATATACATATACGCATATATACCATAAATGCGCCATCCAAGTTATTATGTTGTCTGGGTATTTTCCTCTGAAAACTCTCTGATGCGATATGCCACGTGCCATGCGGTATACGCGAAGTGTCTCGTATCCTCCCAAGATCGTGCACTTTCACCCGTGAAACAAACTTCAAACTGCATAATCCTCGGCGCGCAATTGTATCGCAATTTTAGCACTGTATAGCCCACGATTTCCAAAGTTTCATGCAAGTTTGCATGGGCGCACGTTTTCGCTCGACGTCGCAAGAATAAATTCGCTTTATCTCTAAATACGCGCAGACTGGGAATATAACTGTAATGTAACCCAAACGTTATGTATATATACTCCCCGAGCGCTGCTGATGTTCTTAAGTTCCGATAATGCTGTATAAGAAATCCACGTTGGATGCTAATGAGAGTGGTCCAGATCGGCGGATGCTTTATCTCTCAGTATATGCCTAGCGGGGGATAATCACCGCGTCTCTTAATGCATTATAGCGGGCGCATAGTGTTTATTATATAAAAGTCAAATGGAAGAGGTTTTTTACGCTTGCATTATAATGCTTCTATCTAATTCTTTTTTTTTGGGGGGGTGGAGATGGGCGGGAGAAATGGAAAAACATTATCGTAGTTGAATTATTAACGGGACGCGAGGATTCGTAATAGCCTTACGGTGAGAATATGCACGACCAAGATAAGCTTTTGTAAAATGGAACAAAAGCTCGGGTCTGCTCCTCGACATGTTCATTCTAATGCAAAACTCGTTATATTGTCGTGGAAAAGCTTATAAATTTTCTCCGACAATATATTCATCAGTGGCGGATCCTAATGAGAATCATTTCTGTCGTTAAGCGGTAAAAAGAGATAAGTAAAAAATTATTGAAAATGATTTTGACATTTTTATTTTTACAAATATCTCGAAAACTTTGAGAGATACGAAAAAATCTTATTGAACCTTTT
>JABSMT010052866.1:0-12285 GCA_018902335.1 Eumacrocentrus americanus
ATATATTTACTCATAAAGATATAAATTATACGAATCTAAACCTTAAGTTTCTCTAAGCTTCTAAAGACCCTTAGGCCGAATTCGACGTTATGCCATCGCACGTGAGCGAGAGAGAAAATCAACTCTCAGATTGTGTGATTAATCCGAGCTGATCGAACTCGGCCTTAGTTGTTTGTTGTGTTTCTCTGTATTATTTTTTTCTTTCTCCTGTTATTTCGTTTGCTTGTTTCATTAATAATTTGCTCTCTACGTTAACTTCTTTTTATTCTTTTTCTTTTTTTTTTTGCTTTGTTTGTTTGTTTATTTTTCTTCTATTAGTTCCTTATGTATATTTACACTTAAAAAAAGAGGTCTGATTAATTATTCATCAACTCTGTAATGTTCTATCACGAATGATGTATTACCTCTCGGCGGGACGAGTGGCAGGGACAGAGCTCTCGACCAAGTCATGCCTTTCAATTGGTGAATTTTCAAGAGTATAGTCCACAGGATATCTTTCAGTGTATGTTGGAGTTGCTTCGCCCTGTTGTTGGTGCAGTCGTAGCTCATCCGATGTCTCTTGATAGAAACTCTGTGAGGCCTCGACATTCGTTGATGATGATTGCTCAGTTCGTTCTATGTCCTGGGAATAGAAACTCTGACTTGCTTCAGTCTCTGGCGGTGGCTCGTAATAGCTGGGCGAGACTGTTTGACTTGGATAGCTTGGACTTGGACCCTCAGGCACGAAATAGCTCTGACTGGCCTCTGACGTTACGTCCTGATGAAAAAAAAAAGTTATTTTTAGTCATTAGGTATTTATTTTTTTCCATCTGTTGACTGCAAATGATGATAGTAGCGATTTTATTGGCACGAATGAGCTTTAACAGTAATTAATGGACTAGGAGATGTTTTGGGCTGTTCAAAAACCACAATAATCGTTCATTAATCTTCAAAATCACCTGCTGTGGTAAGACATTTCCTATGAATGTCTAATATCATCATTTTAAGTTTAGAAATGAAGAAAAATTTCCTCTATTATGTGTAATGTTTAGAAATTTTTTGGAATTCTTTTTACGAAATTCAGCGTATCTTGAAAACTATAGGAGATACGGCAAAAACACTTGGAACTAATTTTCTAGAGAATCAGATTTCCTACAAAAAACGTATATATTATACCATCGTATCTCCCAGAGTTTTCAAGATATTTGAAAAAATGTAAATTTTGAAAATCAAGGGTTTTCTTCTAGCTGACCACTATAGGTTTCTATCCCATCTTGTCATCGCTTATATAATTTTAAATTCATATCTTTCTAAGTTTTCAGGAAGATCAAGACATTTCCTATCCCATGATATAGTTTTGAACGATTTCTGGCCCAATATTTAATGTGTCACAATTTTTTTTAATTAATTCCAGCTCCAGGAGAGCATTTTTCACGTTAAAAAACTATCCATAATTAATTTTAATCAATGAAAGACGAAAAGAACCTACCTCCGGATGACGAGCATAATAACTTGTGGGTTCATTAGCATGATCCGTGCTCTCGCTGACGAAATTCTGCGACGAGTTCTCCTCAAGCCCCGGCATGGAGATAGGCACCTCATAGGACGTCGAGACATTCTGCTCAAGAATAACCTGATCCTCATAGCTCGAAGTGGGCACGGCATCGACATGAGTCGTTGAGGAACTACTATCAGGATTCAGATTGTACGATGAAGTAGGAATCTCGGGGACTCCATTGTCGTGGATGCTCGTGTGTTCAGAAGCGCCGACCGAAGTGTCCGGAATGACACTAGACGAAGCAATATTAATTTCCTCACACGTCGGGATTTCATAGGATGACGTGCTAATAGCACTTTCCTGGTCCTGATCGCGTTCCTGAGTCTCAGGTGTCTCTGGTACATAGGACGAGCTCGCAGTCTCGTCTTCATTCAATCCAGTATTGTTGAAAGATGAAGTTCCGATGCTGTCATTGCCAATGTCATTAGACTGAGAGGGAATATTGCCCTCTTGGCTCAATTCTGCGTCAGTATCAATGCTCTCTGAGAGATGGTCAAGCTTCCCAACCTCGTAGCTCTGTGTGGGGAAACTGGGATCGTCCATAATCTCTTCCGAACGCGAGGAAGTCCTCTCCTCCTGCATTATCTCATTGAACGACTGTGTAGGCGCATTTGTATTGCTTTCATAGGACTGTGAAGCCTCATTAGTCTTGACATCTTCGAAGGATTGAGTCGGCGGCTCACCAGCCGCGATACTTTCATCCATTTCCATGGACTCGTAAGCAATTGATTGCGAGGGTTCACGAGAATTCTCAGATTTCGTTGCGGATTGCGAAGGAATCTCAGCAGAGTCACTTAAATCAAATTGTTCATAAGATTGTGATGGAGTTTCCTGAGTTGTTTCAGCTGCAGAAGCATCCTCAAATGGTATCTCCATTGCTTCAGTGACTATTGGATCTGTCTCAGCGTGTGAAGAAGACTCTGCCTTTTCCACATTGTCTCTAGGATAAATTTCCATGTCTATTGCCTGTTCCACTACTTCCATTTGTTCCTTCACAGTTGTAGAGTCTTCCTTTGGTGGTTCTGGAGCTTCTTGAGGTTCTTCCAGCTTACTGGAAGCCTCTGCCTCTTGTGTCTGAAGCTCTGAGGACTGGTTAACTTCAAAAATTGATGATTGCACCTCAACATTAGACTCTGAAGACACACAAGACTCCTCCACAATTGGCATACAACTGCTAATTATCTCTGAATTCGTCTCGTCAACTTGCATTGCCTCTTGCTGATGATGTTCCTCCTCCTGGACAACGATCGGCATGTCTCTAATCGCCTCGTCTTCATGCGTACTTACAGTTTGCTGCTGAATTATTAATTCTTCCTGAGGAACTTCTTCCTGTGATGACACAGACATTTCAGTAGTAGTCATCTCCTGACTCTGAGAGGTCTCTTCAGAACTCTGAGACTTGGGCACAAGCATTTCTGACACAGGAACATCGACAAATGTCTGTTCACTAGCTTCTGACGATGAGAATTCCACATTTTCTACATAAGAATCATCAATAATTGGCATTGATGGTGTTGTTTGCACTTGGGACGACTCCAAGACAATGTTTTCAGGTATAGAGACAGAGTAAGAGGCTGTAGAAGTCGTGTCTGAGCCAGCTTGAGCTTGAATTGAGATGTTATCATCCAAATTTGGGAGGACAAGGTATTGAGTGGTGACCGGCATCTCTGTCTGAGCCAATTCCACGGCTCCGGTTGTCTCCATAATCTCTCCGATGTCTGGCATCGAATTTCCAGGGATTTGCAGACCTCCAACAGCGGCAACAGCAGCAGCTTCACCAACAGTAATATACGAAATACTTGGATTTGTTATCGTTATTGGTAATTCAAGGGACGAGGGAGTCGTGGAGACTGATTGAGACGTTGTGTGAGCTTGAATTGGTAGACTGCTGGGCACCTCGAGTGGAGTCATGATGGGCTGATTGAGTGTGAGCGAAGTCTCGAGGACTGAAGGCGATGAAATGGGCTCAGAAGTCGGGATTAGTGTCGACTGAAGGATTGTCTGATTGATTAGACTGGTCTGAGTTAATCCTGTGGCCATGACACTGCTTGTTGGTGCCTCAGGCAGACCAATTTCCTGCTGGAAGTCTGTGTTGGCTAGAGCAGCTGCGAGGATGTCTTGATTTGAGCTCTGCATGATGGTCCCTGAGCTCGAGAAGCTCTCAGACACCATCGTCTGGCTGCTGTCACTCGTGCTGGCCTGTAAATTGGGCAGAGAACCGTTGTCGAACTGGAGAACAATGTTATCAAGGCTTCCAGCTTCTCCAAGGGAGCTTGGATCAATGTACAGAGTCCTTGTGCCATCTGGATTTTGTGTTGTGCCCTCCAGAGACATGATAGTGTTGTTGTCCAAGGGCTGGATCTGTCCCTGCTCATCAATAGTCACCAGGACGTACGTCTGAGTGCCATCACTGCTCTCTGTGGGCAAAGCCATGATTTGTGGCTGTGGAACCTTGGTTTCCTCGAGTTTCTGTGGCTCTGCCACAACTTCTGCTGCTGGTGTCTCGATCTTTGGAGCCTCTGGCAGTGTTTGTTCAATGATTTGTTCCACTGGAGCTTGTGGTTCGGGTTCTGCAACAGCCGCAGTGAGTGCTTGAGCTAGATTTGATGGTTTCGGTGGTGTCTGAGGTTTCTGTTGAGTGTTTTTCGTTGGCGATTGGGTCTTGGACACTCGACTGGCCAGGGGACTAGGTCTTTGCTGTACTGGAGGCTTAGTAACACTCGTGGCAGTGGATTTTATTGGGCTTAACCCTGGAGCAGTGTATGTAGACTCTTGCATCTTCTGCACTGCAATCTTCTGTTGGGGTTTTGACGATCGACCACGTGGTATAGAGATTTTCTGGGTGACTGGGGTCGTAGTGAAGGATTTAGAACGTTGCAGATTCGATGGAGTCAATGATTGTTGGGTGGAAGTCTGTGGAGAACGACTGTGAGATACAATTGTATGCTGTCGAACGATTTTCTTGCCGGTGGGGGTAATTTTCTGATGTTGAGGCTGTTGCTGTTGGACATTTTGAAAGACAATTGTGCCTCCCGGAGACTTTAGACCAGTTACACGCACCGATGTTGATGATGCCGAAGAAATCGGTATTTTCTGACATTTCTGCAGTATTGGAAACTGAACTTTCTGCTGGCTTTGTTGATACTGAAGTTTTCCAGGCTTGGCAGGACTCTTGGCAGCTATTGCCTTCACCTGTTGGCCTGTAATTGGTGTCAGTACTGTTCCTTTGCTTGGAACCAAGCTCTGCGATGTAATAAGTGTCTTACCAGACAGTGAAGCTGGGGAAATTTGTGACAAAATTGTTTTAGTCCCACTCTGACCACCACTAAGCTGTGACAGAAGTGTTCCCTTGTTGGTAACGATTGTCTTCTGACCCATAACGGTCTTCCCGCCAACTGATGTTCTCACGGGTGTAAAGACGGCATCTTTGAAGACTCCTTGCGATAGATTGAGCAATGTGGGCTTGGAGCCAGAGATTGATGTCAAGATACCTTTAGACGTGATTATTCCCGAGGTATTAATGATCTTCTGGCCTGGTGACAACTTGGACGTCGTTGCTGTTGAGCTTCCATCACACTTTGGTGCAATTAGTGGTGTGCCTTTAGAGGATATAATATTCGGGGAGCCCGTCTGTGAGTAAACTTGGCCCTTATTACCAACAATCTTCTGGGCCTTGCCACTGACATTCTTGGGGATGCTCAGCGGCACCATTTTTGTTTGTCCAGACTGAGCAGAAGTGAGAATCACAACTTTACCACCTTGTTGGACTATCTGAGGATTTCCAGCAGCTTTTCCCGGTGGAATTGCTATTTTCTGTTGTACTCCAGGCTTCTGAACTGTGTAACGTACTTGCTGACCTCCAGCAGTCTGGACAATAACGTATTTACCAGGAGTCCCCTTCTGACTGGTCAGAGGCGTCGCTGCTTTGCCTCCACTCTGAGTATTCTGGAACTTCAATCCCTTGACTCCACCAGTCAACGGTGGATTTAGAGTCCTAATGGACGTGATTGTTGGTTTGGCTTTGCCCTTGTTCTTTAAAATAGCTGGAGAAACTGTCTTCTTCTTTGGACTGGCATCCACTGTTATTGTCTCTGTTGCAGTGGCTGTTGTCTGCTTGTACTGCACCTGACTGGTGGACACCAGTTGACTGGTTGTTGTCAAGGTTAGAGTGGTGGTAGAGGCAGGGATGATCGAGGAAATCATCACAGGCATTTGTTCAATGCTGTCTGGACTTAAATCCTCACTAAGAACAAATGGGATTGAATTTATGTCCAAATCCATGTCTTCCAGGCTCTGTGATGTCTGTTGAATAAACTTCTCACCGCCTGTAAGGCTTATTGTAGATGGAGGAGCCGAGATTATCTTTTCATTTCGCATTTCCATGGCGGCCTCTTCAGCTTTGAGCACTTGGAGCTTTTGAGTGAGTGACAATTGAGGAGAACTGGATTTCGGTGATCTTCCGCGACTGTTTGCGTCAATTTTCATGATCTTTGTCTTAGGCACACTGATTTTCTTGGTGGGCTCTTGCTCCAGCTTGTGTTTTCCAACTTTTAATGGCTGTTTTTCGAGTAATTTCGACTTTAAGATCTGCATTGGCTCTTTCAGTTGGACATTCTCAATTATTCTGGGTTTCTCACGCTTCTTCACTGGTACTGACACTTCCGAGGAAGGCGAGGAAGTGGACGTGGACTGGCTTGAGCTATCGTCGAGCTTTTGGACTTCGATTGTTGTCTCAATTGGTGTTGTAACGTTCTCCTGAGGGACTTCTGCAATGATTTCTGTCGACTCTTGCTCAACTATCTCCTCGGCTATCACTGTCTTCTCACATACAACCTCTTCAGCTGGTTCTGGGACTGGTGGGACAGTTGATTCTTGTGCTTGAGCTTGAGAAACCGATGGTATTTCGACTTCTTCAATGATTTCCTCGGTCTTTGGCTGCTCTGGCAATACCACAGTCTCTGGCAACACCACAGGTTCTGGCAATACCACAGTCTCTGGCAGTACCACAGTCTCCTCCACCACTTCAACTGTTTTCAAGAGAGTTTCGTGGTAGTCATTAGTGAAATCTGATATTGATTGTGTGATTTCTGGTTTATCAACGACAGCTTCATTAATCTTTTCATTCAGTTGCTCTTGATTCTCGGCTTCAATTGGTTTCTCCGGGGTTTTCGGCTGCTCAATTACTTCTTCCACGAGGATATTTTCAATGGTTTCCTCCACAACGGTCTCATTAGAGTCTACTGCAACCGCTGTTTCCTCCATTTGAATGACTGTGGCAACATTTTCAGCCTCTTGTGACTCAACAGGCACGACAATTGCATCAGAATCCTTTTCAAAACCTATTTCCATTTCCACGACTTTTGTTTCGACCTTCTCTGCTTCCATTTCCACGACTTTTACTTCGACCTTCTCGGGGACGACTTCAGTGTTAGGTTTGCTGTCAGGCGATGAATTGCCTTCAAAAAAGTCTATTTGGGACAATTCGAACTTTTTGATTTGTGATTTCTTTGGTGGAAGCATGTCAAGCTTCGTTGGACTCTCTCGTTGTTTAGTTTCCTGTATTTTCGAGTCTTCCTCCCCAGTCTCAAGCTTATCATTCACCTGGGGTTTGTCTTTAACAACTCTGTCGACTTCTTCGCGTTCTTCTTCGTCTTTAGCATCAGTCGACTGACTTCCGCGTATTTCAACGTCACTCGAGGCTAGGAGATCAGTTATATGCACCGGAGACATCACGTCAGACCGCTTAGAGTCTATAGACTTCGTGGGAGACTTCAATCCAGGCATTGTGAAGCTCGCAGACTCCTCAGCACTGTCTAGAGTCTGATCAGAGAATTCGTATTCTTCTAGAGACTTCCTCAAGCTTTCAGCACGATTTTTTTTGTTTAGTGAAGGTTTTCGACCACGTCTGCCACGTTTCTGCTCCTTTTGGGGCTTCTCCTCAGTCTCTGACTGACTGTCGTCAGTCCGCCTGCCAGGACTGTAGATCTCAGACTCCTGTAAGTACTTCTTGTTGGGTTTTCGTCGTCGTCCTGTGTAAGATCGATCTGTGTCAGACTCTGAAGTCTTCCTGTCGCGATCCTGACTCTCTGGAGTCCCAGGGAATGTCTCCTCGAGCTTCAGGACATTGTCGCCATTGTCAACCACGTTAGTTGGAACCTTTCGTGGCCGTCCACGACGTCTGGGAGTCGGTTTCTCTGCTTCTTCCTTGACTTCTGACTTTTCTATGTCACTCGTCGTGACTGGGGTTGTACTACCAATAATCTCACTCAACTGAGACCATCCCATGTGAGTTAGAGATGACTCAACGTCTGTCATTCCACTACTGCCTGAGGCTGAATGAGTTAACTGAGATATAGAGAGAGTATCGTCGTCTTCCTCGATTGTCACTCGACCTGTGTCGATCTCTGGTGAGTTTGGCACCACGACTTTCTTCTCGTGAAGCTCTGGGGTTGATTTGTCGTCGTGAATGTCCATAGATTTAGTTGGAGACTCTGGGATTTTTTCTTCTTCTTGCGGCTTTGGAGAAATTATTTCCTCTTCTTCGTCATCCTCCTTCTCACGTTCCACTTGGAATATCTCTACAATTTCCAACTCTGTCTCGGTCGCTTCAGACTTTGATTTACCAATGTTGGCAGACTCTGTCTCAGATGCTATTTTCGCTACTAAATCACTAGCCTCGTTCACAGTTTGATTTATTTCTTCAGACAGTTTTTCATCGTCTATTTCAATAGCTTCTTCTTCTAATACTTCTTCCTCTTCCTGTTCTACTTCAATTTTCTCTGCTTCCTTGTGGATTTTCTCTTCAAGCTTCTTCTCATTCTGCAGAGCTTGGCTCATAGCAAATTCCTTTATAATCTCCTTCTTCAGCGATGTGTTCTTCTCGCCAAATACACGTGGAATCTTTCGTACTGGTGGCATAGCTGGCTCCGGCTCTTCCTCGTCGAAGTCAAAGCACGACAATTTTGATTTCTTATCTTCATTATCAGTAGCAGAATTTTTTCTAGCTTCATCAGACGTTTTCTTTTTATTCAAACTCGGCAATTTACTTTTGCCAACGATTGGAGAGCGCTTTCCACCCTCATCATCTGACAATTTATTGTTGGATATCTTCGGCTTGATCCCAGAGTCATTCAGGTCCGAGGACAACTTCTCAGTGTCTTGGAGAAGCTTCTCAGAAGCTTTTAGAATGTCAATTCCATCGTCTTCATCGTCTTCTTTATCAGCTTTTTCATCAAGACTTGAAGGCTTCTCAGCAGTATCTTTAGCTGCAGGACTACTTAGAGAGTGTACAGATTTATTTAAATCTACATCCATGTCGTCTTCTTCAGAACCATCGTCCCAATCAGCCAATAACTTTTCTCTTAATTCAGGGTCTGACTTCTTTTTCTTAGCTATTTTGTCCACGAGCTTCGTGTTGTGCTTTCTCTTGAGTGACTCACTCGGGGTCTTCGCACTCGAGAGACTCTTGTTCTTTCGCACGTACTTTCGCTTAGGAGACTCGGCATTATTGCCCAGTGACAATCTACTCTTTGGATGTGACAGGGGACGTGTCAAAGGACTCTCCCAGCCACTAGAGCGATGACTCCTGTTGTGGCAGATAATTACATTGACTCTTGACGAGGTGAATTTGCACAGGGGACAAGAATAAATTGGAGCATTAGCTGCATTGGGTGTTGATGGTAGACTGCTGCTTGGCTGCTGACGAATTCGTACCTCATGGTCACTCTCACGAAGGAATCGTGGATGAGTTATCTTTCTCGTGTTGTCACCACCACCACCACCACCACCACCTATTGTTGCTCGTCTGTTATAGTCCTCACGCTTTCGTTTGGGCATTTTCTTCTCACCAAACAGTGCTGCTATGTCTGGCTTCTGTTCGGGCGAGAATTTTTCGCTTGTCAGGATATTAGGATTGCCTCCAGTGAGCTTCTCAGCCATCTCCACGTCCCCTGGGAACTTGTCCATATATTTGGAGCCATCTTTGCTCCTTGTTCGATGTTTATCTGTGGACATTTAATGGATTTGTTGGTTAATAAATTAGTTTTCGGGATTTGGGGGGGTGGGGTTGCCGTTACCTAGGCCTTTTTTGATAAATTCATCTTTTTGTGTGCAATTGTACTTGTAGATTTGATGAAGATTCTTCACGAATTCACTAGAAATGATAAAAATTAGTTTATTAAGAGTATTTTTTTTTTCTTTCCTAGAGATTATAGGGTGTACTCACTATGTGTCTTCTTGAAAAAATTTTACAGCTGCAATGAGAGGCTTCTTTTTGAATTCAGTCTGAATGTCTTGAGGGAGATTCTCAAAGCCTGTGACTTGTCCAGGCCACCAACAGGCGCCCAACTTCACCCAGACCACATCGCCATCAATATAATTGATCTCTGTCTGTTCGCACATCGTTTAGTCAGATGTTTTCACTCATATAACTTGATAATTGTCCAGATTACAACCTAAAACATTGAAAAATTCAAGTACATCATGTAATAATTAATTAAATTGGAATATTTAATATCGAAAAAAAAAAGGAAAATTGAGAGGTTTATTTAACTTTTTACAGTTAAAATTTTTTGTCTTTAATTACCCAAAGAAGAGATTCAAGTGGACAATTAACCTAAAATATGTACAAGATAACTTAATTAGGACAATTATAACTTGAAATACGGGAAAAAAAGCCAAAAAAGAGGAAGCAAACCTAAAAAAAAAAAAAGATTATGGAATGTTCGTAACACCAAAATCTGATGAATAATAAAGGATAAATAGCTCAATTAGATTATAACCTAGAATATGTATGAAAGTATCGAAATTATCTATTGATACAGCAAATGACAATTTTTAACAACACTATCACGAGGTCATTGCACTTAGAAGTGCAAAAATGGCAAGATTATCATTAGAATCGTCAAAATAGAGCTGAAAAAATCGAAAAAAAATAGGGTTATGATGGACTTTGAACGAAAAATCGTACTCTAATTGTATTAATGATAGAATTAGCGTACTAACCAAGAGTTTCGATCAACAATCGTCGACGTTCTCCCGCCGTTGCGACGACATAACAGTCTAGCAGCTTTGGGATGGACGTTGAATTCGCGGGAAAACAAGCAGCAGCGTCTCAGTTGTTTCACACTTCTGTCCAACAATAATTCGTGCTGATTTAAGGACTAAATTGCAATCGGTACGAGTATCACGCATTTCTAGTGGACGTAAATAATGCTAGGAATGGTGGCTGGAGGAAGGGGACAAACACACAGTCTCCGGCTCTGTCGTTCCGACGCTCTGCCGACCACGAAATTGGCGAGCGTCCCAGAGGAGGGAAGGTCGCTTTGCTTTTAGTGCTTAAGCCGATCCAGACGCGAGCGAAAAGTATCGTTTAATGTTGTTATAGACGTCCCCCACCCCGCGATATTATAATACACCGATGAAAACAATCGAATCGTGTGCGGAGGACAATCGGCACCTCGCTGATACAACTCAACGCTTTTTCCTATAAGCTGTACTACGTACGTACATGTTTCTCCCGACGTGCAATGGGGCCACGGGCGAGAGATGTATGTGCGAGATATATCGATCAGACGCCATTTTCGAGAGCGAGATATCCCGGCTTACCAACTTACGTTTCAAATCAAATATTGTACATATTTACTACATAATAATGTACTAAGTATTACGGAGGATAATTGTTCTTATTCGGATTTATTTTTACCGTTTACTTGCAATTATTTTAGTTTAATTACGAATATTTACTTTGAATAGGCTCCTAACCTAAAAGAGGCGGGAAGTTTGAATTTTCGTTTGAAAAAAAAATAAAAATTAGTTGGATTATTTACATAGGTATAACTCGAGAATGACGCATGCTACGATAAAATTGTATATAAACGATTTTGTAGACAATTAAATTGTCTATGAACAAGTCCCCATGCACTTTTATTGTAACTCGTGTAATTATCGAGATATCTGGAAAAAAGAGAAATGTTCGAAAATTTTCATTGAATTTTTTAATATATACATGGTGTATTAACTGTTTCCAGCTTCATTATGTATCTCAATAATACATTATTTATTCAATAATTATCAATAAAAGTGTCATTTTAGTTTATTAAGTCTGATGAAAAAGCATTTCATGAATCTTCATTACATTAATTTTAATTTCGCGCGCTTTCGTTTTTTTTTGTAATCTGTAACGTTGGCGGCATTGGTCGATTGTGGCGCCCCCCTCGGCTGGCGTACTTCCGGTTTGTGCCGACTACGTATCACCTGATTAATTCTTTTTTTTCTGCCAATATATCTCTCGAGATTTAGATTCGAGAGCGAGTTACATTGATTACCACGTGATTGGCTCATCATTTTGAATATTAAAAAAACGAATTGCAGAGTCCGTATATTCAACCCGCCATTTTAACGTATTTTGTGATAACAGAACCGGAAGTTATCCCTCCCACCATTGATAACACATTGCCATTTTTCTCGTTTTGTGCAGAGCACGAGATCGTAATCGTGATAATAGCAAACACAACAATGGCCACCGCCATGCCTTCTCGCTTCGCCGTTCTCGCCATTGATGACGATGGTTGCAAGCCAAAGAAGAGCCAAAAATCATCGACGTCTGTTAAACAAGCGCCATCGAAGAATGTGAAGGCTGAGAATAAGCCTAAGAAGGAACAGGCGAAGAAGGAGGAAAAGAAAAAGCCGACCAAGGTATAGGTCGTTTGTGTTTATTGTTTGTTTTGTTTTGTTTTTTTTTTTTTTTT
>JABSMT010052877.1:0-12281 GCA_018902335.1 Eumacrocentrus americanus
ATAATTTATACATATTTAATACGATATGTCAACAAAACATAAATCATTACCTTGCGAAGCATTTCCTCGAAGGACTCCATGTCGAGGGATGAGTTATTATTTTCGGTTTGAACGGGTTGAACCATTTGTTGGTATTTCACGTTGGGATTCACCCACGCGTAATATAATGAATTATCGATTGTCGAAGCACACAAATACACATATGTATACTATACATATATATGTATGTACTATAGCACACGTGTTCGAGCTCAGCACGTGAGCGACCCTCACTTTCTCTCCACGTGTATATAGAAAAACTGCCTGAAGGATTGACCCCTGAGTTATAGTGACCCTCTTTACTCACTTGAGTTCGCACAGCAGTAGCCTAACCCAGATTCCACTTTCTGTCACTATCCATCATTGAATCTGTGATTTAAACTCAGATTGATATAATTCACTTGGCGAATCACGACTCTCGTGTGAAGCATTATACTTAATGACGAAATTCAGCTCTATCATAATGAAATAAATTAATTCTCATTTAATTTAGTCCTCAAGTAATGGTTAATTTCATATTTTGACGACAAATGATGGATTTTAAACTATTCTATTGGCTCAAATGATTTTCAAAAGTACATTACTCCAATAGATCGGGAAATTTCCTAACTTGTAAGGTCATTTTGAAGCTCATTTGATCCATTATCACAACGACAATCATCTATTTAGCTCTAGAAATAAAATCAATTGATTATCATCTTCAAAATCATGAAAATTAATTTCTTTATAGGTTTCCAAAGAGATCATAAAATTTCCTAACGATTAGTGTAAACAATTGTCCACATTATGCAACCAATCATAATGCAAATGGCAAATGAATTTTTTTTTAACTCTAGAATTACAAAAAATCATAGATACATTTAATTAATAAAAGGCCTGAGGAATGAAATCTGATTTGTCGAGTATAATCACAGCACAGAAGAAATGATAAGATTGCGTGTTTTCCGCCAATAAATCAGAACTGCTCGAGAGATCGAAGAGAAAGAAGGGAAAAGAAGAGGAAAGAGAGGCGTAAAACAGGAGGCGAGTTACGCCGGACCATTTGAAATCGAGAGAGTAAGAAAGAGAGAGAGAGAGAGAGATAAAATAAAAAAGAAAAGCACACGGTTTGTGTCCGTGTCTCCGGAATATATATCTTTCATTTTAACAGGGACGATTTTAACCAACGTATAAATTATGCGTCGCCTGTGCGACCGTACGATTTGTCTTTTTCCCTTTTTTATTTTTATAATTTTTTTTTCTTCTTCAAAAGCTTTCCAACTAAAATTTCCGCTGTGTGTGCCCTCATCTCCGCACAATTATTTGTCTCTTAAACATATAATGGACGTAGGAAAAAATAGAAAAAACTCCCCCATCACATATAGAGGGACAGAAGCTTCGGCATCAGAGAAGCTCAAATACTATTTTGGGACAGGGTATTTTTACAGCCCCGTTTGGTAGTAGTGGTGGTGGTGGTGGTGCACAGAAAGCCGACGACGATGACGACGACAACAACGTCGGTGATGGCTTTGGTGGAGTGCCGCGTGTGCTTTTGCGCCAGCGACGACAAAAAAGAATGAGAAGTGTATTTCCTGCCGTCGCGTCGGCTTGATGAGGATGAAACTCCTCCACGAGTATAACGACTCTGTAGAGAGATACAAAAATGAAATGAAACAGCTTTTCTGAGGACTTTGTTATACACTCTATCAATGGGTATATTATTATAATATAATAAAACCTTCTTTACAGAAAATTCTCTGTGAAATTCACCATATCTTGGAAATGATAAGAGATACGGTAAAATTGCCTAGAACCAATATTGTAGAGAATTTAATTTCCTACAAAAAAGATTCCTTGTAATTTTATCGTATCTCGAAGAATGTCGGAGATATCTTGAAAAATAGTTGGATCTGATTTTTTTGGAGTTATGAAAAATCGTTAAAACAATTTTTTCTTTACACTTACAATCAATTTCTTACATCCCCTATGCATTTCGCATCATAAATTTAATGAACACAATACTTAATTAAGCGCCCGAAATAAATCTGAATGACAATGAAAAAGAAATGTAACACAATGATAGAATAGAATCAATGGTATACGTTTTTGTATACTTTTTTTTTGTGAGCATCAGCGATCATCTTTTGTGCTCCAAAAGCTTTGACGTCGATCACAGAGATGCATTATCACCCGCCACGATCGAAGCTTCGTTCAGAGGATATGTAACAAGAGAGAAAAGAAACGGGATGACTATAGGCTATAGTATGGTATTGTAGAGGGGGAAATGGAGATGAAGCTTTTAACGAGAACGACGACGAGAAACTGATACTCAGGGATGGATGGGATTCCCTTTGAGCGTGTGGTGGCGCCAATTCGAGAGCCAATTTCATTCTATCGATCAGTACCGCTGTGGATCATCGTTTGTCCTCTGTCCTGTTATCCGCACCTGTCGATTATCCACAATACCACCCTATCTACATTTTATATGTGCCTCGACCACAATCAATAATGTTGTTTGAATACCTTCACTATATATATTGACATTATTTCCTAATCTTAATTTACAAAATAAATAGCCTAATGCTTAAAATAGAACAGCCTCGATTTTGACCATTTTTACTTTTTCAGATATATATCGAAAACAATGCGATATACGGCAAAATTACAAGAGATCTTTTTTAGAGGAAATTAAATTCTCTAGAAGAAAGGTTCTATCCATTTTTGTAGTATCTCGCTTAATTTTCGAGTTATAATTAATTTTGTGTTTAACAAATTTTTGTTTTCTCAAAAAATCGTTTATCCTGATTTTTCGAGATATCTCGAAAATTACACGAGATACGATAAAATTGAATCAGATCTTTTTTGTAGGAAATAAAAATCTCTACAAAAAAGGTCTAATGCAATTTTATCGTATCTTGCATAGTTTCGAAGATAATCATACATTTTACGAAAACAATTTTATTGACAAAATTCAAGTTTTACTATCTCATGATTTTAACGCTACATTCTAATAGTAATGGTAAAAAATTTCCAATAAATTTTTTTAATGACATGTACTCCATCATTCACACATATAGAACGTGAAAAAAAAATTGCCTGTGTCATGTCGCATTAATTTTTTTTTTTTTTTATTTTTCCCTACTGTGTTGATGTTGCACAGAACCGACGGACAAGAGTGAGGCACTGCACTGAGTACTGTGGCACAGAGTACTGGAGTATCCGGCGCGTGTCACTCTCGTGGTGGGCTTCCTATCCTCAGTATAGAGTCTAGACGATGACGACGACGACGACGTCACGCGCGCGCGCAACTCTCGAACGAAAATACGCGCCCCCGCATCAGCGCGCACACGCACTCGACCTAGCTTAAGCAGCTAGGGCTCTTCTTCTAGATATATGTATGATACTCCCTCTTCCCCGCACCTGTCCTTACGGCTCATACTTGTCGTTTTTCTCGCGACAGAGCGCTGCATCGTCAAGTTGAGCGTGTGTTTGTGTGTTAGACACAGAGGTGTTCCGGAATAGATGCACGATTGAAGAGTTACATCCGTCTACAGCACGGGAATGACTAATGATGGCGATAGCACTTTTATTTTATAGACTTTAAAGCTCACTATCTGAATGTATTGCAGTAATTTTTCATTTTCCAGAGAATTTCAAAAATTTTTAAATCAATAAAAAAGTAAATTTCATTGAAGTCTCTTACAAAATTGATTATAGCACGAAAAGTATGCGACATACGACAAAAATGCATAGGACCTTTTTTGTAGAGGATTTAATTTACTACAAAAAAGAACCGATGCAATTTTATCGTATCTCGTGTAGTTTTTGAGATAATGCGAAAAATCTGGATTACTGATTTTTTTGCGAAAAAACAGATTTGTTAAAAACAATAGTGATTATAGTTCGAAAACTATGCGAGATACAACAAAAATGTATAGGACCTTTCTTGTGGTGAATTTAATTTACTACAAAAAAGATCCGATGCAATTTTACCGTATCTCGTGTAGTATTCAAGATATTCCGAAAAATCTGGATTAATGATTTTTTTTTTTTTTTTTTTTTTTGAGAAAACACAGCTTTGTTAAAAACAATATTGATTGTAGTTCGAAAACTATGCGAGATACAACAAAAATGCATAGAACCTTTTTTGTAGAGAATTTAATTCCTCACGAAAAAGGTTCAATAACATTTTATCGTATCTCTCATAGTTTTCGAGATATTTCGAAAAATGAAAATGTCTAAAATAAAATTATCGTTTAATTATCGATTTATCTTATTTTACTGCTTCACTATTGTTATAATAACGAAAATTCAGTACAGTTGATTATAATACTCTATATACGTATACATCTACTTCCTGCAGATAGGTATATACAGAAAGTTAGTAATCAAGGAGAGTGAGAGATTATAATACTTGCTACATAACTCTAAGCTACGCGGTTATTTGCAATAGCATCATTTACTGGGGATGCTTCTATTCAGCACATCTTAGGAAGCTTTTCACAAGTACTGTGGACTATATGGCTAGAACTATATGTACAGTAGGGTAGCTATTCCCATCCAACTTCTTTCAGATGCAGGGTAGGGATGGAAAAGCGTTAACAATAATGGGAAAAGTTTTCTCCTGCGTAGATGTACAAATATATGTATATTATATACATGTACATGGCTACTTGTTTCTACGCACTGAGACCCGACCTGGTTATACCCTCATGACAGATTGTTCTCCAGAGATTCATTTTGTTGCTCTACCAACTACTGACACTTCGTTTCTCTCGCTTTGCCACACTCTATAAAAACTCTTATTTTAGGCCTCGAAAAAAAGAAATTTACATTCTGTCACCATAAAATATTATTGTAATGACTATTTTCAATTTGGTGTAAAATTATAATTTATTTATTTACTATTGACTTCTTCTGATAATGCTAATATTCCTTAAAGTATATACATAATACGTATATAACAACTCGTTGAATAATTGAATTTATTACCAGCCTGTGATTATTGTAGTAATAATCACAGGCCTCTTCACCGAGGGATTTTTTTTGTGTTAGCTTGGAAATGAAGTCATGTTAAAAGTAAGTCTTCGACAAAAAAAATTGTGTTTAGATTTTTCGAGATATCTCTAAAACTATTCAAGATACGATAAAATTGCATAGGACCTTTTTTGTAGGAAATTAAATTCCCTATAAGATTGGTCATTTGTAATTTTACCGTATCTTGCGTAGTTTTCAAGATATGATTGATTTTGTAAAAGACAAAAAAAAACATTTTTGTTCTAGAGCATCGGGACAGCTAAAGCATGATGTGACCTATTATTTTCACTGGAATCCTCTCGATATCCCAGACGAACAAGACATTTCGAATAGTAACATAAAGGCATCATCAATATTTGTATTACTAGCTAGCTATCAATAACAAATTCTACCTGATGCATACATTATATTGTATTGATTTAATTCTAGATATTAAATGCATCTTATCAGGCCTATGCAGTGCTCAGACACGTCTCCAACATGTCAAGCTATTGATAATAAAAAAAAGTGTTGCAACTGAGCCAATAAATTCAGAAGAAAAAAAGAAATGTTACAAGGACGGTCGTTTTGGCCAACGGAATCGATTGGATCTAGAGTGCCAGCCTCAGCACATTTTCGATGTACGACCAAAGCACAAAGACAAGAAAGGGCTGAGGCGAAAGAGTGAAGCTGGAGGATGAAAAAGGGCAGAACTGCAGAGGCGAAAGTGGCTTAGGATGTATCGACTACGTATTGAAGCACTCTCTTTACTTTGGTGTGAAGATGCTAGAGCTAGCTCTAGCTATGTAGGTACGTCTCGTAGGAAGAATACTTGAGAGAAATCCTGAGAGAAAACATTGGCACTTCGTTCTCGCCTGCTTCTATGCACACAAGCAGTATACCTCTCCAGTGACCGGTTTATCTCCCTTTGACAACGAAATAGCGATGGTGCAGACATATATATCTGAAGCACCAAACGTAAAAGAGTCTGGCAGAATAAAAAATTGGGAAATCTTACATTTAGATTCCATATAAAGCAAAGAAAACAGTAAAACTGAGATAAAATGAGAACTATACATATATGTTTGCTTGATACAACAAGGCTTTTATAGTATTGGTGGAGAAGTTTCAAAGACGCTGGAGCATGACAAGGATGCTTTTTCGACACTGGAAAATCCGTCTAAAGTTTCTTGTGCAAATAAAAGTCCAAATTGGAACGTCTACTCTGGATGGGCATTCAAAGAACTTTTCGTTGACTTTGAGATTGTCTATGTCACATCGACACCTTTCTTGCTGGCTCCTGCTACGTTGTGCTATACAGCCCGGAGACGACAAAAAAGTTTAATCAAGATATTATATATGAAATAGAGTAAAGAGAAGTGAGATAGAAATTTTTTTATGAAATTGTGAAGTTTTCCTTTCTTTTTTTTTGCAAATATCTTGAAAACTACAGGAGATACGATAAAATGATAAGAGACCTTTTTTGTAGGAAATTGAATTCTCTACAAAATTGGTTCTATTCATTTTTGGTGTATCGTGCATTGTTTTCAAGATATGAAGAATTTTGTGAAAAACTTCACAATGAAACTAATTGATACATGGAGATGCAGGTCCATTTTGTCCAAGATATCTGAGAGTATATGTTCTAATCGTTACAAATGACAACGATGCCAAGACCGACCCCCTAGCGACCTAGGGACATACTCACTAGGTACAAATCACAATAATAGCGGATATTTCACAGTAATGTAACGGGTAACCGAATGATATTGCTCCCTGGGGCTTTCTGTCTATTCGATACTGCACGCCTACGCTTTCTGTAAATCACAACCACATAGAAACCATAAGTTTCCCCAGTTACAAAGTAAGTTTTATTAATTTTGATATAAACCTCTGAATGAAATTCTTTGTATTATGTGAAAACCCAATAAAACATTTTTGTTTCTTTTCCCCCCCGCAAAATTAAAATATATTTAACCCCTTTTGTTTGCCTGGAAGTTTAAGAAGTAACGACTTTGCCATCTAGTAAATTAGAATTTCTAACGAGAACAAAGATGGAACTGTTGGCCTCTTAGCCTGAGCTTTTGTTTCACGCCCTTCTACATTCTCCAACAGCCGCAGAATGATCCACTGCACTGCTAGTTCTTTTATTCTTCACAGACAAGTCCTCTCAACAGTCCAAGTATGAATATTTCATTTATTTCATGGTACTAAAGAGGCTTTAGCTTCAACTTCTCTCAAGAAAGACTTAAAATTGTCATTCATCGAGTCATGACAGTTGTATGTCGGTCTGGCAAGCCTCGTGTGTGCTCTATCTTCACCAAGTCTCTATATAAAGAAGAGTATAAGAGGGGAGAATATTAATTCCCTACGCGTGAACATGCATATAATGAGACTTTTATCATCCCATTGTCCAGAATTCTTATGTAAAAATGCCTATTTAAAGCAGCCGCTATAAGTTATCAGTCGAGAGCCAGCAATTTTGGAAGCTCAAGACATAGGCAGACATTGTCACGCTTGAAATATTCACAGTGATAGCTCCCTCAGGGAGTTCAGAACGGACGAAAATAACCAGGAAAGCTTATCAGAGTCCAAGAACGAGAATCCCTTGTACGTCAATAGCATGAAAATATTTATAAAAAATCAAAATTAAGTTGATTTTATTGTTGACCTTCTCTCGCAGCATGTCCCGAACTCGCGTGGCTTGGCTCCGACTCCTATGAAGCTCCAGCTGAAGCTCCAGACACCTCTCCTGCCAGTTGAGTTCTTCAACGGTGGCCGAGTAACCAGCATCGAAGCTCTTCGACGAAGAGTAAGCCGAGGGACGACTGTCGAATCTCTCTCTTTGATCATCGCTGGCAGAAGTAGCAGCAGATATCGACGAAGCAAACGTCATGTCACGATCGATAGAGGCTCTTCGAAATTGTTGTGGTTTCCCAGCATAAGCTGACAGGATTCGATCGACATTAGATCCAATTGACGAAGATCCACCACCACCACCGCCACATCCTCCTCCAGGATTATTATCAAATAAAATAGGCGATGATGCCTCAGAAGACGTGTCATTGTCAAAGTTTCCATAGGATCCAAAGTCTTCAGGCCTAGTGCCATACAAATTACGCTTGTCTGCGTACTCAACACGTCCGCTGGACTCAGAACTGAAGCTAAATGGCGGTGGTATAGCACTGCGATAGCGTTTGTCCTTGTCCCTGAGTTCTACATAGCCAATATTAGTGCTTTTATTGGTACTATTATCAGTTAAGGACTTGTCTCTTCGTCCAAGCTGGACATTATCACATGGTAAGTCTACGTAAGTTGTCCTGGAGTGTGCAGGCGAGTCGTTTCGCTGCTGAGATCGTGGTGGTGGCACTGGAGCTTGACGTGCACTGCCACTACGTTGTCTAGGAAGCAATCTTGGACTACTTTCTTGGGTTGAATCTCTTGTGTTAGAGTCGACATTAGCGTTCTCATAGGTTCTGCCCAAACGTGGACTACATGGAGCCGAGGAACTCGATCCGAAATCTGATGATGTGAGTCTCGCAATTGGATCGAAGATTTGCGAAAGTCGGCGTCCAGCCGGAGAGCCTCGTATGTCATCCATCACCCTCCTGCTCCACCAAGTGGATGGCGCGCACACACAGATACATACGCGCACTGGACGAGGTTTCTTTAGACTTTTACGTTGGCATTTTAGTTCTTAGGTGATAGTTTGATGGCTTCTCTCTGAGAGAAGTGATGTCTTTCATATAGGGGAGAGAGTCATGGAGTCTCAGGTTGACTGAAGACTTGTATGACTGCTATCACCCGTGCCTTTGATGTGGATTTGCTGGTAGACGAAGCCATCTTGAAGTATTTCAGGATTTTAGGTCGATCCAGAGAGATGCTATTCTGCTGCTTTCACTGATGCTACGACCTGAAACATACGAGAAATCGTATTTAGTGTCTGGCTTGCAGGAAATTGATAGGAAATTAACTCGTTAGGACTATCAAACTTTCTATATATGTATATTTGTATACGGTAGAGAGATATTTAGCGGACAGTCGTGGAAATGGAGTAATTGGATTTTGTAATCTCGTGTGGAAAATCCTGGTATACATGTTTATCAAATGCAACAGTGATTATTGGGATAGTATAATGAGTTTCATTGGATTTTAGGAAATGTTTTATGAAATTAAATTTATATTATTCCACTAGATTAGTTGGATTAAAGGATTTTTATTCTGTTACTATGTATATTAAAATGTTATCAAGGTTTATTCATGAACCTCGAGCTTTAGCATAATTGAACCTCGATTTTGGCCACTTCTATTGTTCCAGATATCTTTGAAACTATACGAGACACAATAGTGAAACATATACGTTTTTCGTAGCATATTGGATGCTCTACAAAAAATGTATATGTTTTATCATTGCATTTTGCATAGTTTTGAAGATGCGACGTATATTACAATAAGCAGTTTTGTTGAGCATTTTATACACAATTGTCCACGTCATCGCACCATTACCTATCACTATGGCTTATCGATCTCAGGGTTTTCAATACATACTACCTATAACAAGCAATAATACTCAAATGGAGGAGTGTCATTGAATTTGACGTGATCCAATCTAATTTCCATTAACTCGATTGAAAGTGAAGTAGAATATTCCCTAAAAATCCACACTAATTTAATTATACCATCTGGAAGCTCATTGAACTGGAAGTATAAACCCATTAAAGTAACAAAATAATTTATATCAAGTTCACTGCACGTTCCCTATAGCCCCCGTATAATGTATAAACATGGCAGAATGATGTAAAGTCGATCGTCAGCACCTAATTTTGAATTTCATCGAGATTACGTATTCATGAGAATTTTTTTTTGTCGTCTTTTTTTAAATTTCTTCTTCATCTCTAGAGTAACCTACACTGTTGAGTGAGCAACACATGCGCTATATGTACACGACTGTGCACATATTTACATCTATAATAAGTTAACGTGTTCACTGTAATCATAAATAAATTTTAAATTAACTTTTTAAATTTCTTTTTAAGTACATTAATTTACTATAGAAAAGAAGAAAAAAAAATACCCCAGATATACATGTATATGTAGTAGAGAAATAAAATATTTTATGTGGATAAATCCTATCCACATTTCATCCATGAACGATCTTGAAAACTCCCCATCGCACATCCCTCGTACTTTTACGAATCTTGGTCATCCGCATATGTATTATTTATGTGTATTTGGTTCGATCCTCGTATATACATATAGGCAAACGTATGCCATTTCTTCCAGTCGATTTTACACGAAATTTATGTGTCTCCACAGGCCACGATATTTGCCCGGAGAAAGCATTGCCACGGGTGAAGAATTATTTATTCGAGAGTCGTTTTATATGTAAAATCCTTTGGAATATCACAGAGAGAGGATATATACGATTCAAAATGTCGAGCTTCCCTCGACCTAAATCCAGGTGAATCCGAACCCTCAACATCATCATCTCAGGGATGATTCAGTGAAAATGACTTTCTTCAAGTTTTATCTTTATATTGATATTTATTTTGTTAATTAAGTAAACAACTGATATGATTAATAAAAAATTTTAATAATGCTTGGATTATAAAGGCTCATAACTCGGCAAGAATACGCGATACGAGAATATTGCATAGGACCTTTTTGTAGGAAATTTAATTCTGTACAAAAATGGTTCTTTGCAATTTTTCCGTATTTTGCATCGTTTCTGAGATATGATAAATTTTATGACTGAATGCAAAAGGTCTCTTTGATAAAAAATTGAAGTAATGCTTGTATTATAAAGGCTGATAACTCGGCAAGGATACACGATACAAGAATATTGCATAGAACCTTTTTTGTAGGAAATTTAATTCTGTGCAAAAATGGTCCTTTGTAATTTTTTTGTATTTTGCATAGTTTTCGAGATATGATAAATTTTACGACTTAACAAGAGGAAATACTAATAAAACAATTAAGTGTACATACATGAATGTCATCGCTTTATCGACAACGCCAACGCTCAATAGCCACACAAATTACATTTATCTAAATGAATAGGTTGATGTGGTCGTGGCTATTTTAGCAAGCCGATGACACACAACGACAGTCGAGGAGTACAGTAAAAATAAAATAACACAAAAGATAAACAACAAACTGACGAGACATGGTTGAAAGTAAATTCTCCAACTAGTAATTACGGAAGTTGCCAGTGGGATGTCATGTTTGACAAACACGAAGAATGCTACCTCCTGTGTGTATATATATATATAAATGTATACATACTGCACAAGAGTGTGCTATAATGGAAAACTCTGTCGAACTATTATTACACCACAGGCAATTTTACTTTTGAAACTCGTTCTCTCGTTGGACCTGTCTGACTCTAGCACTGCTGCAATCATAGTTCCAAGTCTCATCGGAGATAATGAAAAAAATATACACAAGAAACAAATAAATAATGAAGGACGTTGAGAATGAAAATGAGAGACAGTTTCTTTTTATATGTTTTACTAGAGGTTGTACTAGAGTGCGGTTGGCGCGCTCAATTACTGTCTGTGGAGGAATGTTTCCACAAAATTAATTGTATCTTGAAAATTATGCAAGGTATAGGAAAAGTTCATTCAACCAATTTTGTAGAGAATTAAACTTCCAAAAAAAAAGATGCTATGCAATATTCTCGTAACGCGTATCCTTACCGAATTATCAGCCTTTATAATACAAGCATTACTTCAATTTTATATTAAAGTTCCCCTCTTGCGTTCAGTCACAAAATTCATCATATCTCGAAAACACTGCAAAATCCAGAAAAATACCAAAGAACCATTTTTGTACAGAATTAAATTCCCTACAAAAAAGGTCCTATGCATTATTCTCGTATCACGCATCCTTGCCGAGTTATCAGCCTTTGAAATCATTACTCCAATTTTTTTCAAGCATCATATACCTATATCAGTTACTTACTTAATTAACAAAATAAATATTAATACAAATAATAAAACTTGTACTCTTTTAAAAATATCCGTTGCAAACAAAACATCAATGTTTTTTTCTTCATGAGAATAAATTCTGTCATTAAGCGGTAAAACGAGATAACATCGACGATTTATCAGAAATTTTAGAAATTCACACTTTTTCAAATATCTCAGAAACTATGAGAGATACGATGAAATTACATGAGATCTCTTTTGTCGAAAATTGAATTCTCTATAAAAAAGGTTCTATGCATTTTTGCTGTATCATGCATA
>JABSMT010052888.1:0-12270 GCA_018902335.1 Eumacrocentrus americanus
AAAACAAAACCGAATAAAATTATAGCTCAATCATTTTTATTCCCTTTCACGTCCAACGTCTCTGTTAGTCAATCAGACTGCATCAGGTCGTGCCAAGGAATTAAAAAAAAAAGATACGGGACTATATCGCTTCAGTTATTAAGTCACTTCCATGCACGTCTTGTTCGACATTTTTTTTCTAACTCGTTTGTAAAGTGACCGAGCCGCCTAAAATTTATTCTGACAGCTCGAACAAAACGTCTACGATAGAGAAAGAGGACCCGCAACATTAAACGATTAAAAAGGAAGATCTTTATATATATATACATATATTCCTGCAGACACTTATTTTATCAAGAGATCAAATCTATGTATAACTATATAATATCTCGCTTTCGTTGATGTCTTTCTCTATATATACACACATCGTTCACATTTGTTTGACATATCCATACGACTTCCTTCATCTCTTCCTCTCTATCTCTATTATATATACTATAAGGCTTAATCTCGATTTTTTCCTTAACAAAACGACCCACACGAGCATAACTGCAACGTGGGCGTAAAAAAAGAACACGTTTCAAATGGCAACTTAGTCCGCGATCGATTGTTCCGCAGTGTGTGGCACTTCGCCATTTGCGAGTTTCCGCGTCTCCTCCGCGACTTGTCGTGGGCTGACAAGAGACATACAGAGACAATATATATAAAAGAGGCGCAAAAGACTCAATGCTTTGATGTCCAATAGCTATCGATCAGTGTAATACATTATTGTAAACTGCTTCATTAGCAAATATATATAGATATGTATATGAAAATCAATTCTTATCTTATTCCTTAACATTATATAGGATTATAATATACATTTATACAACATTGGGTTTGCGTCACATTATTTTAGAGTCGACCTATTGCAGCATTAAAAACCCCACGATTCTGTCGAGAATTATACCCTCTTATCGGCAATTAACATACTGCGAAATTCCAGAAGAAATGCCTTGTAAACACGTATTATATATTAGACCCCAACATATAGTGGGAGTGGACGACAAGAAGCAAATGAAAAATATTTATAAACCATTCGCAAGTCGACTTCTACATTTATATCTCAAGCAATAAAACCTACATAAACTGTAAAAAGCCAGGCTGAATTAAATCTTGCCAACTGTCTATATACTATGGAGCTCCGTTTATCGACGCTTCGTAATTAACATAGACGCCACGTGAATAAATAGCCACCTTCTTCTTCTTCTTCTTCTTCTTCTTCTTCTTCTTCTTCTTCTTCTTCTTATATACATCTATAGAAGGGACATGAGACCAAACGTAGGCAGCAGAGTCCAGAGTGTAACCCAGCCAATCATCGACCTGGAAAACTGGGCTAACACGAGTGTGTGGTGGTGAGGAAAATGACATGGAGAAGCCTCAGGGGTGTCGAAGAGCCTCGGTCCCTCATCATTAGCAAGAAAATTCGTTGAGCCATATCACACCCCCAAGCTTGAAGCTGCTGCCAGGTCAAGTAGACGTTGACCCAGATCTGCAAGAGGAAAAAGGATGAATCATAATTATTTTCAATCTGATGTAAGCTAGCTGATAGCTGCTGCTGTTGATGCTGATGTGCTTCATATGCATGAGAGAAAAAAAAGATTGATAATTTACCAACTGACATTTAACGCGAGTACGCGAGGGATTAATTATAATATATGATAGCTTGCACACGAAGCTGTTGTAAATAATGGATTTGGTGGTAGACGATGCACGATCATGTCCAATCGATCGTATATAGCTAGGTCGAATCGGGAGCAGAGGTTAACACCTGGGTCACTCCCCTGGTCTCTTCCCACGAGTCTCAGAACTCCTGACTGCTGCGGTCCTAGCGCCAAGATCGTTCCCAAAGATAGAATCTGCGATACTGATCAGGATCCCCGACAGAGTTCCATCACTTTCTCCGATCGTGATGCAGTTTAGCCACATGCAGTAACGAGATGAGATCGATAATCCACGTCGAGTCACTGGATCAACCCTCCCCTGAAGCAAAAAGGTACAGCAGAGTATCTATAGATATTTAATAGAACTTACATAGAACTTACTTTCATTGGGATTTTTTTCTTTTACATGTCTGTGGAACAATAGAAGAAAAGAAGCTGATAGAAATCATTCAATAGCAAGAATGCTAATTAATTCATTTGAAAAGAAGAAAAAGTGTTTATAACATAGACCCAGGATGGAAGGCACTTCTGCTTGAATGTGATCATTCAATGACTTCCAGGCAGGATCCTCATTACGTATATGACCCCAGCGCGTGCCCAGGCTGTACAAGATATTTATGCTGCTTCATCTACAGCACTTGAATATGTGTGTACGTTGAGAAAAGTAACATGTTCATGCAGCAAGTCTCCAAATCTTCATGTATGCGTGTGTACACAACATTAGGCTTGAATGTACGCTGATGATGCGAAGATGCTATCAACATTGGCTACTACTCTGCTCTGCCTCTGTGCATATGGAGATGTGGTAGATCAACAGTAAAAAAGGGATAAGGCAAAGATTGTTTAGATTCCTTAAAGGAGACCGAGAGATTTGTCGTGGTGAAACTCTTCGGGTTACAGTTATAGTTAGTTATACATGTTGACCATATGTATAATCAATTTTGAGATCTTGATGTATTAGTCAATGACAAAATATTTGTCATATTCTTATCGACTTTGTCAATGTCCAAATGATTTTTCTCTGGACATATTTAATTGATGGCGAGCGATTTCTTAATAGTGATATAATATATAAAGATCATGTTCTATTTTCTCTTTTTTTTTACTTTTAACTTTTCATTTTTGATATTATATACGTGGGATCCAGAGTGTCATAATATAAACGTGTACACAACTGTAACCACTTACGTAAAGTACATAATCGTGGATAATATCGACACGTATCTACGTAATCACGAGCGAAGGCTCTCAAGAGAGACCAAGGAACCATTATATTTCACCGCTGAATATCCTGAGACTATATATTTTACCTGAGATTTCACTCCTACTCAACCATGACTGACCGACATAAACACCTCGTTTGCGCCTGGTTCACAGAGTAATAACATTGAATATTATTATATCCTTTTACTATAAAATAGAAAGATGAAAAAGAATGCTTTTACAGCCACGAAATTGGTCATTTTATATATGAGGTGGCATATCACGTACGTGCGCTGATGAATGATTATTTGAAAAACTAACAAGAACTCACAGTGATAAAGACCACGATTAAGATAATTTCATAGTATCAATGGTGTCAGGTACACATACACATGTACAAAGTAATTGTTAACTGATGAGTGCAAGCAATTGGCATTCACAAGAGTGAAAAAAAATTGAGATTCAACGAGGTCACGTAATGACTCAAGGCCTCTACTCTGCATTGAATGAATACCTATTGTTCTAGCCTTCGAAATTAATGGAGAAAATTGACAGAAATAAATTTCCATGTCAATTGTTCATGCTGATGAGAAGCTAAATCAAACAGAGAAATGTGGACAAGTCATTTAGCGAAAGCTTCTATTGAATTCATTCAAGCTCATTCTGTATCCATGTGCCCATGGATCCAGCAGCAGTGATATATACTGGTGACACGTTTTATTTGGCTCGTGTACAAGCCTCGAACGTTCCCAATGCCCAATCATCCCGTGGAACGACGCGTAGCAAGCCTCGCCTCTCTTCAAACGAATACACTGTTAATCTGTATTCCGTATCGTTGGGTTACATAAGTCCATGACGGCCTTGCATTATAGCATCATAACCATTCATCCTGTCCGCTCACCTGCAATGCGCCACACAATTTGTCCGGCTCGATGCGCCATCCACTACATGTGTATTCCTCTGCTATAAACCCAGGTCAATATAGAATGTGAATAAACTCATATCATGATTTTATTTATAGGAGTATTTCATGTCCAGAAAGAACCCTAAAATTGATTGATCACAGTCGATTAATTATTTAGGACATATAGGGAACCAATTGACGTATAGGAAGGAATAAAGCTCTTTGATGATGTCGTTATCAAGAGATGCAAATACGTGCAAATATTCCGGATGAATACACATGCAGAATGTCAATCGTCCAAGTTATTTCCTCCACGGCTCACACTTCTGGTATATGTGTGAATGTTTGTACTGAGAAATATCCGGGATTTCTCATTCATTCATTCATGCAACCATCAAGCGAGGATTTCTTTATCAGAAGTTTAAAATCATTTTGTAATTACAATGTTAATTGAATGTTTAATCTCGTCTTCTCTATAAGTCCTTTATATACCATTAACATTATTTATTGTTAATGAAGTCAATAAATATAGACATGAAGACGTTGATTTATTCCCTGCATTCAAATCGTTTAGTCATTTATTGCTTATTGCCATGCATGGCAATATAAGCGATATAAGTGTGTGTATGGTGAAGAGTAATAAATCGAGAACGTTTTACGGACTCAACATCACGAGAAATAATCATATTAATTATGACAATATGCCAATGGATTGAGAAGAAACAAAACATTAATGTTGTATAGTAGAAGGATAAATGTATTTATGTGATCTGGAGAGTCTTAAAATCGCGTTGCCAATCGAGCGTGACCGTGGCTGAGATTCTGAACCGCTACTTGGTGCACCCAGGTTGTCGTAAATAATTTTGCCCTGCACTGATGAATCGTGGGTGTCAGTGTGGCTGTACAGGTATATGTAAGCAACCTATGTACACAGGGTAACGACGATATATAGCCGCTTAGCTCGATTCAATCCGATATATATCTCCAGAGACACAACAATCGACAGGAGGTGAAAAAGAAAGGTTTAAAAGGGATGAAAGATAGTGACGACAGGACAAGAAAACAATTTCAAGATAACAAATTGCAACGAGTCAATCTCATTACGACAATTTACCAATCGCCTCGCGGATTCTTGATATATAAGTGCTTTGATACAGGCTTGGTATAAGTCTTAGATTTTTAAGACTTATACCAAGATATATGTCGTATCGACAATGTGTTGTCCTGCGTAACAAATTTATTTATAAATCTATGTATATTGGTGCACGTGTGTGACAATTACATAATGCACAGAGAGAAAGCTTTCTCAGAATAAATTGTTCAACAACACTTTATCTATAAACTGATACACATTATTAGGTATAGATAGGATTTGAAAGCTTTTTTGTCTGCTTGGTGAAATAGATATTTACTGTTTAGGGAAGAGATAGGCTCCATTGATAAACAGCTAGAAATAACATATCTCTTTAAAGAAATCGGAATTATTTCAAGAATTATTTCCCTATAGATGTCCAAACATGAAAGACTAGAATTTTGGAGAAAAGCTTCCTTTTGAAGTCTTATAATACTAGAATCGTGAGTGAATGCTCGTCGTGTGGATCATCTCATTCTTCTTATTGAATCAAAAATCCATTAGTATTGTAAAAGCCTTCACGAGACGAGGCCAGTTCTTCAACACAGAGAATCAAGCTAATTCAGTAAAACTCTGAAGACATTTGTGTCATGTAAAACACTTTAAAAAAACGAGAAGCAAAATCTATAAATAATTGTTTTTCTTTCTTTTTCAGGTCCGTGACTTGGTGGAGAAGTGCACCTGTCCGACCCAGTTCCCAATGATCCGCGTATCCGAGGGCAAATACCGGATTGGTGACACGAAGGTCCTCATCTTCGTGCGGATTTTGAGAAGCCATGTGATGGTACGGGTGGGCGGTGGTTGGGACACTCTCAGCCACTATCTCGACAAGCACGATCCATGTCGCTGTCGTACCTGTGAGTGAATTTTGCAATGGCCATTCGACAAAAGCACACTTTCCATTTCAATATTTCCCAAGCATCTTGAAAGGCATCATACCTATTACTATAATCCGCTGACATTCACGTTATTGCTGACTTCTGTCCCTCTGTCAGTATATCTTAAAATTCCATTATCGTCCTGCGGATGGATTTGCATGCTATATACAACAGACAGTCATAAAACGATTTCACTTTGCCTATTAACATTAATATTTTCATATTTATGTTACTTACAATCTTTCTTCACCATCAGCACACCGCTCCATGATCTCAGCGAAGCTGATACAAAAGGCCGGTGGATCCTTCGACCTTGGCAATGCGCAGGTGCACTATGAAAGGTGAGTCCTGTGAACAATTTATCATTTTAAACCACTAAATTAAACCCATTATTAAATTAATCATTAAATAATCAAGGTGAGTATAAATACTAAACCTAGCTGAATTTTTCTAATCAAGATCACCTCCAAGAACACGCAGGAGTTCGGCTTCAAGCGTGGGCTCTTGTGCTGGCACGATGCAACAGCAGCAGCAGCAACCCCAGTCACTCCAGACACCAAGAAGCGTATCAAGCAATCGATCTCGTTCGCCGACGCCACATCGAGCGACTCGACAGCATCTCGGTGAAGATCTGAAGCAGCGAGCAGAAAACCGATCGAGGAGTCCCACCCCCCAGACCAAGAGAAGTCCTGTTCGCCAAGTGAGCGACCTTGATGGCAAGCAGAGATCAAGATCGCCAATGCCCAAACCGGAAGCGAACAAGTCCGGACGCAGCAGTCCTCTTGATGCGACTCGGAAGGCATTGAATGAGGAAATACGACAAGTCCATTATGACAGCAGGTCTCAGATGTATCACAGTCGTCATCAGGACAATTATCAGGTGGAGATTCTATATTTAAAATTGTCTAGATAGTTTGAATGATTCTGGTGAAAGTAAGTTCATTAATAAATGAATATAAATGTGTTTATTTTAGGATCCTAAGAAAGACCTTCATCAAGAGATTCGTGCAAGAGTTCCACTCTCAGAAGAGTTCTCAAAGCGTTACCATGTCGAGGGTGGAGTGGCTCGTCGTGCCTTTGACAAAGAAGACACACCAAAGTACGAGCCCTCAATTTACAATTACAAGTGTGGTCGAGTCGACTCGTCGAGTCGCAGTCCCACACCAAGTCCACCAGCGATAAAGGAAGAGTCTGTCGAGGGCTTTGGAAAGGACGTGTGCCATTATGGAAAGTCAGGACACGATGGAGAGCATTCGGACAATGGGAGCGAGGTGTCTGACGAGGGTTACCGGAGTTTGGGCGCTGTCCAGCCACCAGTACCGACTTCTAACGGTACTACAACCACCAGCAGCAGCAGCAATACACCTGGTGGTACCACCAATAGCCAACTCTCGCCCACGGTTGTCGACTGTCAAAGTGAGTTATTCCTCGTCACACGTAATCCGCTTATCTTATTGTTTTTTTGCGATGGCAAACAAAAAATTTGAATACACAGTGAGATGAATTATTTTTCTCTCCAACGATTCGAACCAGATTTGAATCCGCATGTTAATGAGATATCGTGAGTGATTGCAAGATGTTTTTTTCCTTCTCGATAATCCCTATTTATCGTTAATTATTTTTTTTTCTTTTCCGATGGATCTCAAAGACACATCAGACACACATACACACACAGGACAAACATATCAAGAAGATTTTTAATTCAGACTGCTCGATTGGATTTCTCCGTCAGGGCCAGTGTGCTCCAGTCTCATTCCGATCAGGGCTTGCTGCTGCAATTAGTTATCAAGATCAGAATGAATTCACAAGGAAAATTCAATTTCGTGATTAATTAATTCGAGGTCGTATATCATGATTTATTCTTGTACCATGAACAATAATATTACTGTCCATGTACGAATGATCGAAGGGTTCGACCTCATTCTGTACTATACACGCATATCAGCCAGGTGTACTGGCTCACGTTCGCGCAAACGAGTCTGTCGCGATGGGGAGAAATCGATGGAGGGACCGTGATAAAATGCGCTTCCCGTCGTGAAGAAAGTGTGAAGGTCCCTTTTGAAATGTAACACACCAACGGAGAACCTTATGAGGGTTTCATATAAAAGCATTTCTGTTAAGGATCAGCCAGCAATTGAACTGAATCCGTGAAGGAGAAACGGCGCAGTAGATGACTCGGCTGTACACTTTTATTATATCCTCTTTATAAATTTTTTTTTCATTCTCCATCAAAACATAGTTAATTCCACATGAGTCTCGATCGTGCACGTCGCGTTGTCCTCGGCGAGTACGTCTCGCTCTCTTGCCAGCTCCCACATCGTCGTGACGATGCCACCGTGGGACCAATGTCGGTATAGTCCGCACCAAGTCCCTGGTCCTCACGAGTTCGGACCACCCCGTAGATAGTGGAGCATTAATATTCAAAGTACACGAAGGCATACAGTTGAGGTATATACCTAAGGTGCTTTTATATATACCTTGGCATGAAACCGCGAAGAAGGCCGGGCTGACATTTAACGTACGTGTGCCGCGGAGATAATATGGTAGACAAAGAAGAGGAGGAAAGAAAGATCTCTTCGTGGCAAAGCAATGTGGGCGAATTGCGAACCTGTCTACAGATTAACAATTGTCGTAATGTTCTGACTTTTATTTGATACACTTGAACTTGAAAAAAATTATTAATTAGATTCCAGAGGAAAAAAAGATAAAATTTCCATGATAATGTATCTGATCAAAGCGAGTACATGTGATGTCATCTATTTTTTTTAATTCCAATAATATCTCCTTGATCATGGTCTTAATCAGATCACATTTAGTTCTCAATTCTATCACGCGTCATCGCCACCAAAAAAAAGATTGAGCGAAGATTATACGAGTAAGATGCACGGATCGTTGGATCTGAGAGGATCAAGTGTCGTCTCATAGACACGTGGTTCTTCGTGGCAAGACAAGCCTGATCGGAGATTAAGTTTTAAAGGTGGCACGATCACCGGGTAATATGACTGAGATAAACTTCTTGCGGTTATATGCTTATATCGTCTTGGTTGGTTCCTCAAGGTTTCAGTTCCGTGGTGGACAGCTATAATCATAACATACTCTTACTCTTGGTATAGAGCTCTTGTACGCTAGGATTGGATCTTTACCCACATATCTAGATGCTAGATTCGCGATCATATCTCTTTTCTTATTTACTTCATTGTACTCTGTCATGATCATCAACATAGACTGGGTGAAGCTGATTGAATTTACGACATACCCACATAATACACGTGGAATTGAAAATAAATTAACTCATGACTGATGATTGAGCAATAATCCCTGTCATCCAAGTAAAAATACGTCTTAGTGTCAGTAAGGAATTTTTGGCATCGAATCAGTAATTCACGAAATAATTTATACGCTGGCAATTAATCACATTCAACCAAGAGTTAATTGCGTCGTTCACCTCCACGATTGCCACTTTAGTGCATTCCCAGTCAACATTTCTCTCTCTCTCTCCCTCCCTTTCGCTCATTGTCTCATGAAAATTCACGTCGGAATGACCGATAAAAATGCGAATTGAAATGCAAGAGCCCACAATTCCATTGAAACCGCACTCAAAGAATACGATACCAGTGAGAAGATATAGTCAAGTTTATTTTTTGAGTCTTGGTATAGAGATTCACAGGTGGGCCAGAATCAGCGCGTGCAAGTTCTCCCCCATATGTAGAGCCATCAGCGAGTAAAAGAAATAAGAATTATCAACACCAGAGACGCGAGCCCAAAGTCCATCCATTCGAGCCGCGAGACCCACGCTTTATGCTAAGTACCAAGAGAAAGAAACTTTCGCGGTTCCTGAAGACGAATTTGGCAGTGGACAACACTCGGAATCATCCAGAAGGACGCGCGTAGGTCGACTGGGCGCACAAGATCGTTTTATTTCTCTTTTTTATATCAAACTACCATCGATTTACATCCAACAGAAGAACAAGATTTATGGTCGTTTAACACTTGACCATTGCAAACACGTGGGATCAGTTGTGTAATAGACACTTGAAAATCCGTACATTGATGAACAGTTTTTGTCAACAACTCCTTTAGATATATGTATGTATGTATACATATTTTATTTAATTTTTTACCACACTCACTCTTACCCAGTTGGAATGGAGCGAGCATGAAGGACTCAAAGCCGCATTGAAACGCGTAGTTTGCCGTGTACTGTGCACCTTCCATTTCGGGCGGTGGCATGAGTCACCTATACGTGGTACCTACTTGCAATCAGACGCGATCACGAACCGGCTGGACGTGCACCAGTGTTCCCTCACCTACATTCAATCTTCCTCTATACCAACTTCCTTGCGTGCTGTCATGAATAATTCCCAGATAACAGCAAACATTAAGTCACTTTTAAAACCCAGAAGAAAAAATTACCAAGCTAAATTTGCACTTTTTAATTTTCCAATCATATCTTCTGATTGCAGAACAACCGTCCAACAGACTGGAGAACTCGTGTGTGGAGACAGAGAGCATAGAGACAGGTCTACGAAAGACAAAGGTCTCATCACCACCAAGTCCTCTACGAAGTTCTCCCTCCGGAAGTACCACAGCATCGCCAGGAGAGCGAACGCCCCGCGCTAATTCCATGGTCCGAGAGAACAGCAACTTGTCCAGGTGTTCATCGGGCAGCCGGACCCCCCGAGAGGGAAATTCGAGTCCCGAGGGAAGTCCCCTCAAGCGTAATACCGTGAGAAACAGCATCAGGAAGCTGCCACCAGCACCAGGGACCATGAATAAAGCCTCTGCTGTGCCTAGGTGTTATCAAAACCAGTCGACGAGCGGCAGCAACACCTGGAACGGACGACAATCGAGACAGAGGCCTGGATTGTCCACCGAGACTTTTGTCAATCCGTCCACGACCACCGTGAATGGCAATGCAAACGTCAATCATGCATCACCAACGAGTTTCTCCAGGAAGAACTCGATGCGTCAGAGTCTTCCCAAGTCGGCAGGCATGAACGGAATTCAGTACGACAGAAATGGCAGGAGAATTAAGCCTGCAACGAGTGTTTCCCTCCAGTCATCGCCTACTAAAGTGGCCAATCCACTGCTGGAGCAGATTCTCCAGCAGGTAGGTCACCTCCAGGACGACAAGCAGGTGGTGCAGAAGCTCCAGGATCTTCTCAGAGACTATCAGGATCATGGTAATGAAGGCGAACCGAATCTAGAGTTCACGCGGGCGTGGATCGATGGAAACGGCACGGTGGCACTGCCCCAGGAAGTCTCAGTCGTCACTAGTCCCAGGAAAGATCCAAAAACCACCGCTGAACGCGGTGGATTCTCAAGGATTCCCGCGCCAGTTTACAAGAGGGCAATGTCTGTTGCGTCTGACAGTATTTGAGACGCAGCGAGAGGCACGACCGCCAGGAACAGGGTCGAGGATGTCGCAGTTGAAGCCGGACTCCGGAAGACGATGGCAAGGGTGGTGTCCACCAGGATACCAACACCAGTTAATAAGAGGAGAAATACTTCCGTTGTTTTCAACGGGGCTTGACCAGAGCAACGATCAAGAGTCGCAGTTGCGACCAGTACTAGAGATGTTAAGAAATAATAAAATCAAAATCAGGCTGAGGAACTCTTCGGTACACCTATTGCCATTTTTTATAAGATTAAATTCTTTGACAATGGACGAATGCTTAATGAAAAATATAGGACCATATCGGCGTAGTGTTATTACGGAAGTAAACAGGAATGTCTTTTTTTAGTTGTATTTCTTGTTCTTCTTACGGCCAGTGTTCCAGGAAATTGATTATAAGTGACATATACAGAGGAAGAAGATGCCGGTTCATAGGAGCCACTTAAGGAAACCTGGCGTCCTTGAGCTTTTTTTCTGGTTTCAAAACACGATGCAGCAGCGAGCAAAATACCTCGGTGATACCCGAAGAGCGTTGGCAAAGCTTTCGGGATGGTGCTTAACGAGAGAAGACGAATAGCTATACGATTATTAATTACTATTAGTTATTGACTTCTCAAATGAAGGATTAAGATTCACGAGCTAAATATAGACACAGACAATTAAATTAGAAGTCTATTAGATATTTTTCGACGTTAAGTAATTTGCGTTGTTGGCTTCCTCCTCTTATCACAGACGTTTTAACATAAAAAAAATTGGCTTCCAGGCCAATTCATTTCATAGCTTTGAATGAATAAACAACCAATCATACTTGGTTGTTTGTGACTCGATATTGCAAAAAAAAAGTCAACTTTTACAATTCTCATAGAGTTCAATCGTTTTTATTGAGCCACAATCGTTTTTGCAAATTATTTATTTATATAGTCTATCGGTTGTATTTATTAAAGACAATTTATTTACACGTTGATGAAGAAATGATTGGCGAATAGAAAGAGAGATGATGAAGATGTAGGTAGTAGTCTTCACAAAAGGAATAGAGAAGATTACAATAAAAGTTATTGTATGAGTAATATAATAAT
>JABSMT010052899.1:0-12263 GCA_018902335.1 Eumacrocentrus americanus
TTATTAAATGTATAAAAATTTTATTTGATTTTCAAAAATGGCACTTTCCACGCTCAATTAGCGTACAATCACATTAGTTTGCTCATTAAAAAACAAAATTAAACTTTTGTTTAATTTTCTGCTTTGGTAAATAGACGGTCATTACAATAACAATATTAAAAATTTTAAATTCTTGTAAAAATAGTTTTTTTTTTGGTTATATGGCATAAATACTCAATTAAATTGAAAATGTTATGAATTGTTTTCTGTCGATTAATTAACATTCAGATCTTCATCTTTAGGCAGTGATGATTCTTTCCTCAGTTTTAATTTTTTCTTTGAGTTTTCTATTCCCTTGAGTGAGAACATTTATTGATATCTCAGAGTTCAATTTTTTCAGAAGGTCCCAAGACACTTTCTGACTCAATTATATTCGAATTTTCTGTATCACTTACGTATCCAGTCTCGCCTGTGTAATGGGTGGGATAGATCAAAAGAGGAGCTGCAGAAAGTGCGACTAAATCGCGCTTGGGAAAGTGTCCCTTCCAATTTACTCGAGGATGTTTGTCAAAGAGGATAGGCAAATACTCATCAACAGGGACTAGAGTATCCAGTGGCTTTGCCTCGAGCAGTTTTTTGGCACCTCTGCCTGACAATATGTAGCCCAAAGTCCAATAGCTATAGCCAGCATGGACTAAATAACTAGAACTCTTCACATATGGCTCCTCTCGCTCCTGCATTCTCTTTCTTCCCAAATATCTGTGAATAAACAATTTATTTAACAGCCAATAAAGATAATAAATTCGACTAATAATATAAATAAAATCATATGAATAGAGGTATTTATTTTAATATTCTTACACTAAGTCCCAGTCCATGTCCAATTTTTCAAGCTCGTTCATGATAAAGTTGACTTTGTTCCTGAAGAATGGCTCAAATCGCACGTCGTCCTCCAGCACCATGACCGTTTTATAATCATTTTCAATCATCTTGTTCCAAACGATATAATGACTGAGGAAACATCCTATTTCTCCCATTTTCATGGGTCTGCAAAAAATAAAAACCAAGAGTCAGTAGTGAAGCAGTAAAAAGGAGATAATTAAGAAATTATGAAAAATTTTAGACATTTTCATTTTTACAAATATCTCGAAAACTCTGAGAAATACGATAAAATGTTACTGAACCTTTTTTATAGGAAATTGAATTCTCTACGAAAAAGGTCCCTTGCATTTTTGTCGTATGTCACATAGTTTTCGAGATAAAATTAATATAGTGAAAGATTTTTACTTTTGCTTCACTAGAGAAATAATTATTCAAAACAATATTTTATCTAATTTTTGTTCTATAATACAAAAAAAAAAGATAATATTGACCTTTTATGATAAGGATCTGCATACTCTGGCATCATTTTAACACCCAATGTCTCCAGGACACTCTCGTTCAAACTCCTGAAATAAAAAGACACAAATAACATCACGATTAGTGGGTCCCTAAATAAACGATTATCAGGGAAATCATGGACATTCCCTAAGGCGGCAAAATAATAAGATGAAAGTACGACGAAAATTCGTATATGATATCCTCATCCTCCCTTTCACATCCACGCACCCACACGTTTTATCAGCCACCCTCTTTCATCTTTTACTCCATCCTTATCGGCAAGAGTGTTCCGCGCAGCTGTGGCTCCTGCGATCAGGGCTTTTCGCGAAGCGATAATACGAAATGAAGCATCAGGTCTCGGTTAGTATTGAAAGATCTCTCAACTAGAGAAGTGCCACCTTCTAACTGTTATACAGGTTGAAGAACACTTCTTCTTCAGGGAGGCAGAGGACTTGTTCCTTTAGTAAAAGAAAATTTTTTTAAAAGACTCAGGAAACTGAATTAAAAGTCCTGTGAACTCTTTACTATTTAGAATCATGTAAAAATCTGCTGGAAGGTGAGTAAACCTGCAAATAAAAAATTACTCAATTGTATTAAATAATCTCTTAAATAAGACAAAGAAGGTATATGAATAAATTAAAAAAAAATGGCATTATTAAAATCATTAACAAAATTGATTATATCTCAAGAACTATGTAAAATACGGCAAAAATGCAAAGGACCTTTTTTGTAGAGAATTCAATTCCCTACAAAAAAGGTTCAATAAAATTTTCTCGTATCTCTCAAAGTTTTCGAGATATTTGTAAAAATGAAAGTGAAATAAAAATGAATAAAAGACAAAATAGAAATAAAATTCCACTTATATCCAGTGATAATTGAAAAGAAAAATGGGGTGTCACTACGTCCCATTGAATCTTAAGGTCTACGTTATCGCGTCGACACGCAATCCCCAAGGGTCCCCATAGACTCTTTCATTTCTCTCTCTTATCTTCATGATTACAACACTCTTTTTCTTTTCTTCTTCGCCACACCACTCATGCGTGCCAAGAATCATTCAATCGACGTGACATGGTGTATGTGTGTGTCGACAATAAATAACTGAGAGGCATATGAAGAAGTAAAATAAAAAATTTCTGGCATTTTTTTCGTGCCTTTTATGAAGCTCTCTCTCTCTCAGTCACGGTTCATTCACCGAATAACGACATGGCAAGCTTAAGCAGCTTCCTCTTCCGCCTTTATCCCTCTCAGAATAATAATGAAAGCATTTCACAGGAAGGTTGAATCGAGCCTTTAGTAGCTCAGCTTCGCTTTTGTTGAAACTTCAATCCCTTCTGAACGATGACCAATCAACAATCTTGTCTTCGCTGTGCGAATTTCTTCAGAACTTTCATAAAAGTTTTTCAACCAATTCATGCGTAGACTTGACAACAACTAAGAGTGGTCTCTAATGGTCATTAATTATCGATGAAGGAATTAAAAAAAGCAAACCAATAAACCCCAATGTCTTAATAGCAATTCCATCCTCTGATTAATTGCCTTATAAATTGAATTTTCCCCTTGTATTGCAGCCTGAGGCAATTTTCTTGGATTAATCAGCCAACTGCTGTTGTTTTATCTGCACAATATTGGACAAGCAATGATTTCCGGGCAAGGAAAAAGGGACTATTGGCAGTGTAACATGATGCCCATCGCTTGGGAAGAGTGCTGAATGAAGCATGAATCCCTTAGCGATATCAAGTGGTCTCTCGACTGGAAAGGAAACGCCAACGTCCTCTTCCCTGCGGCTACATCCCTTCCGTTTGTTTAACAACGATTTCTTTTCGTTGCCGAACGTGACTGTCTCCTCAATATGAACCAACGTCCCAAGAACCCAGGAGTCCTCTTCGAGCCATCGAATAATGTCAGTTTATTGTCGTCAAGTCAATCCAATAATTCGGCTATTCTTGAAAACTCCAATTTAACTTCGTACACGATAGACTCGGAATCCGTGGAACTAAATGACCTGGAAACAAATCAAAATTTATTATATCTTTATGGGACATTGCCTTTAATTTTTTTCTGCATTATTTCTGTCGTTGTTAACATGAAAATCCTCGTGAGTGCTTGGTGGATCAGACAGCCACTGAGTCCTACTCTGCATATCAGCTTGAGTCTCGCTGGAGCTGACGCTTTTACCAGCATTGCTCTTGGTCTTGGACTCATTATGAACAGTTTTATACCCCATGGGCTTGGAGTGCAGCTATCAGGTACCTATAGAGTCCTCGAGATCATGTCTATTATGGAGAAAATGAAGAGATATTTGTAATGAAATCGTTGTTTATTAGAAACAGGATGCTTTCTTCTGGGTCTGGAAGCAGTGAGATTGGGTGCTGTCATGATTACCATAGGCCATTTAGTCACTTTGGCTATTAATCATTATCTTGGGATCCTCAGGCCTCTTCATTATCTCTCTATCATGACCCACAGGTAATATTGGTCACGAAAAATGATTTTTAGATCACGAGAAATTTACATTTGTTCAAATATCGCATAAACTGTGAGAGATACGATGAAATTGTAAGAGAGCTTTTTTATCGGAAATTAAATGATCTATAAAAAAAGCCTCTGTGCATTTTTGTCGGATCTCGCATAGTTCTCCAGCTATAATCAATTTTGTTTTGAACAATTTTTTTTTCTCAAAAAAAATCGTTCATGCAGATTTTTCGAGATATCTCGTAAACTACACGAGATAGGATAAAACTGAATCAGACCTTTTTTGTAGAAAATTGAATTCCGTACAAAAAAGGTCCTTTGCAATTTTGTTGTATTTCCTATAGTTTCTGAGATACAATAAATTTTGTGAGAAATTTTCACGAAATTTACTTTTTTATCAGGTTAGCTTCTTTCACAGTTTAAAAACAGAATTTTTATTGCAGAATGACGACGTTTCTGATTATTGTGCTGTGGACTCTTCCTTTATGCTTCTTCCTGGCATATTTCAGTCTCGTTGAGAACGAGGGTTTCCAATCTCATCATTGCGAAACTAACACGTGATTTTTATAGATTTTTTATTTATTTTTATTGTGAAAATTGATTGTCTGTGGCAATTAATGTCTTGATGTTATTCTCTTTAGGTTTCTCTTCAAGAAGAGGTTTAGGATGATGTTCAGCAGCCTATTTTTTGGACCATTTGTCTTCATGGTCGGCATCTATGGACATATTTTCAGTATTGTGAGGAAGCATCAGGCGTCGCGGTTGCGATTTAGCCAGGCTGGCTCGTTCTTCATGCGTAATGGAAGCACCAATCGACAACATCATGCTTCACAGCAAATTGCACGGAATGTTAAAGCTGTTCATACGACTTTATATATTCTTGGTGAGTTATTTTTAATTCTAAATGTTTAATAATGCGTTTAATAGTCGAATAATTGAATAAGAAATGATGATAATTCAATTAAAGGTAGCTTCGTAGTTGGTTGGATGCCTGCGACATTCCTCTTTGTCCTTGTCTGTGAGGATTGTCTGCTTAAATTCGATTGTATCACAGGAAACACGAAGTTCATGATATACAATGCATCGAATCTCTTGATCATCCTAAAGACCTTAGTCAATCCCATTATCTATGCAGCGAGAATGCACGAGATCCAAGTAAGCCAGATAATTTAAAATATTCTTTCAAGTGTCATAAACAATAATTCATTTCGTTGATTCAATGTATTCACAGCTGGCAACGAAAAGAATGCACTCGTCCTGTTGTGCTTTTTTGGGCCTACGAAGTTTCGCACGAGAGAGGAATAAAGCTGCAGCTTTGCAGAGCAGCGACGGTCTGCCTAGTCCACGTGCTTCCTGGTCAAGAAGTGGAGTTTGTCGATTGACGAATAATGTTTATGGAAAGAGACCAAGAAATGAGCGCTACAGATACATTTATACAGGCCTCAAAAGACACCCGCAGAGTCCTATCGTTTGTCGCAATTAATTTGTAGATTTTTTTTATATCGATTGAGCTATAATTAAAGGATTGTTAGTGAACGTAAAGCTACAGATGCGATGTAAAATATTTAAATACCTTCCATCGACTGCGTCTATTGTCTCTGCTTCAATTCCCAGTTCGTCAAAGCAACGATGCATCCTCGCACGTCTCTCTGGTCTTCGCAGAAGATTTATCATGTAAATTTGATCCATTCCCAGGGAATCTTTCTCAGGATAGCTCACGAACTTCTGCATGTTCTTGGAGAATGGCAAACCATCTTGATGTCCTGTAAACAATAATTTTTTATCAATTTAAATCGAAACATCGCAAGAAATATTTTGATTTTTTGGTTTATCGTGGTAATAAGTACCTAATACTTCGAGTTTTAGATTCGTCAGTTGCTGCAAGTCCCTTTCGAGTGTGTCTTGACTCTCCAGGGGAATCATAATGAATCCATAGACTTCATCGTTGCAGATATTCAACGATATATCTGTAAAAAAAAATGGTAGTCGATGAGGCAGCAATGTTTAACAATATTATTGTTAGTAGTTATTATTTCTAAAAAATTTCATCCTTACCAGATGCATCGGCAGCTAATGCAAACGTTATAATATCGTCCTTGGGACCATCGTACTTCTTTAAATTCTCTGACTTGTACGTAAGAAAATCACTGTCTGTTTTTCTGAGATCAATGAAGACCGCACTGTGAATCATTGGAACCTCATGACAACCAGGTTCCTCACGATTAAGAATAGGTGTGTATCTCTCAGTTCTCTCGTAATAATATTCTGGGGTCATTCCGGCCCAGAAATTGCTGTACATCCCATCAGACTTCAGCATTGGTGCAGTCACAGTTTTATTTTTGGCAATTAATTGATTAAAAGTGTTTGGATTCGTGAGAAACACATCGGCATCCAGCATCTGCATATAATAATGAATAATTAATATCAAATACCCTGATTTAATGCCTAAATTCGGCCGTTAAGCGGTAAAAGGAGATAAGTAAGAAATTATCAAAAATTTTCGACATTTATCATTTCTACAAATATCTCGAAAACCTTGAGGTATTCAATAAAATCTTATAAGACCTTTTTTGTAAGAAATTTAATTCTCTACAAAAAAGGTCCTATGCATTTTTGTCGTATCTCGCATCGTCTTCGAGTTATAAACAATTTTGTGAAAGATTCCAATAAAACTTTTTGATCGACTTATCTCCTTTTACCGCTTTACAACAGAATTATTATAAATTAAAAAAAATACATACAAACGCATAATCTGCCCAAATTCTTCGCCCATAATTCAAAGCCTCTTCACGCAAATTAATTACGTGAGCAAATCGTCCTGATGGCCAGTCTGCAACTCCTTCCTCGTTCTCAATTCCCTTTGATTTATCATCAAGGACAACATTTACTGAATGATAATTGGACGTTTGTTCCCTCAGCCAAACTCGCAATATTTCTATCGAATTATCGACATTATTGTCGCTACGAATCCTGGAAAAAAAAAGATAAATTCAACTTTTATAAAAAAAACGTTTATGGAAAAGAAAACCAACTCTTTTGACATTATCGGACTATTGGAATGTAAGACAATAGATTAGATTAGAGGAATGATTAGAAAACGAATAGCATTTCTGTAAAGAGTCATTAAAAAGAATCTAATGAACACTTCATCGCCCCGTAGCGTATATTTGAAAAAAGATAAACGTTCATACGTTTTCTATTTAAAAGCATTAGCTTTGTACTCCATTAGCTCAGTTTCGACTTGTCTTCAAGCTAGAAGTCTCAAAAATTCGTTGAAGAATGGCGCGTGGCAATCAGCATGGTATACATATCACCATAGTAAAACTGTTAATACTTGTGCAAGTTTTACTATTCCAAAGGTGTTGTGGTGAGGATCCCTCGATCGTCCGTCATCCAGAGCAGGAGTTCAAAGATGAAATGACTTTTGACGATTTCTTCTCGAACGATGCAAAACTATTTCTTCAAAAGAAGTGGGAAGATTTGACGAGTCGAACGAGAAACCATGCAAATCGTCTGAACTTAGATGCCTATGAATCCATTTGGAAGGCACGTTTGTACTATGCTGAAAAAATCTCTACATTGATCTTGTTTGGGCCAGAACCAGTTCCTGTTACTTTAGAAGAGGCACAAGAAATAGGACAAGCTCTAAACTGGACTTTAGACCTACGAAATGAAATTAAAACGCCCTCAAGCAATTTGTGGGATTATCAATTCAACTATAACAACACTGATATCAGGGAACATACGTTCTTACTCTGTTGGAGAAAACTCACAAATTCAGTTCTATTGTGGAGACATGATCAGATATATCGTCATCCCACTCAGTCCTCAAAAATCTCATTAATAGATCATTTCCAATATAAACATGGAAAATTCTTTGCTATCAACGAACTAATCCTACTCAAACAGGATTTTGCGAATCTCACTGAAACATCCTTGCAATTGAGATTGGGGGGTCCTGCACAGGATATTATATTCAATGCCTCAGTAATTGCCAAAAGCACAATGGAAGAATTAGATGTTGACTTTCCAATAGAAGACGCAGAAGAAATTGGACAATCTTTAGGCTGGCGATTAAACCAGACGAAAGCCTACGTTAAGTTTCCACGTTTAGAATATAACATGTTCATTGTTGATTCTTCTTCTTCTTCCAACATTGATGAAGAGAAACGACGAATGCTAAACAAAATGAGTGAACTCCTGACCAATTGGCGATTGTTGACTAATCGTGTTTTGTCTTGGAAGCTTCGTCTCCAACAGAATCTGTTTAGAAATGATACAAATTAAATTGATAAATGTGTCTGTTACATGTATATATGCATTAAATAAATAAATGTATATATGCATTAAATATATAAATAAATGCTTGGACATCGCTTTTGAAATCATTTATCTCTACCATAGTCCATTGATCCTCAAAGTGAGGTTAAATATAGGAAATCTTTACTCACCACAAACTGATCCTGTTTTTTGGGTAATTCAAATTCTCAAAAAGACTGAGAAAATAGGGAAGTGTGTGGGCTTTATTTCTGACCAAAATTCCCACGAGAATCGTCGGTTTCTTCGTACTTTCATCATTGCAAACAACAAATTCGTTGAGTGCAACGAACAGAATTAATCCCCAAACGAATAGTTCTCTCATTTTTTTTCGTTCTCTTCAGGACAACGCCATTTAAAATTTGTAGGTTATGTCTCCTCCCAAACGACCGGATAAATTTGAAGATTGTCTGCCAGATGTGATAAGCAGCATCAACGAGAGATTTATAAACATGGGATGCTGTCTTTATCGCTCTTTTATCAGTTTATCTCTCGCCTTTTTTTGAAAAACACGCTTGCGCGAGACTTGGCGCGCTTAAAAATTGGCGGGAAATTCAAATGATTTTCTTTGTAAAATAGTATAAATTGTATATTCAAGTGTACAAATAATTAAAAAATAATGTTTACTGACTTTATTTCTGTCGTGCGGTAAAAGGAGATAAGTCCATCAAAAAGGTCCATTGACATTGTTTACAAAATTGATTGTAGCTCGAAAACTATGGGAGATACGACAAAAATGCATAGGACCTTTTTTATAGAGAATTAAATTTTCTATAAAAAAAGGTCCAATAATAACTTTTCGTATCTCTGAAAGTTTTCGAGATATTTGGAAAAATGAAAATGTCTAACATTTTCCATCATTTTTTTAACTTATCTCCTTTCACTGATTATTTGTCTTTTGGAACTTCAGGAGTTTCTGATGGCGATTTTGGCTTCTTTTTCTGCTGATAACTCAAGCTTGCTTTATCAAAATCTAGATTCATTACACCAAGATCTCCACTGTATCTGTTCTTTGCAATCTGAAAGAAATTTATTCGGTTTTTTTTTCTCTGTTCTTGAAACATTAATAACTAGAAGAAGCTAGTTTTAGTATTACTTGTAAGTATTTTTTCCCACGAACACTGGCAAGCCTCTTATCTTGAATAATAAGAATATTATCAGCTTCTTGACTAGCTTTAGCACCGCCGAATATCGAGGCTGTTGTTAAATCCTCCTCGGCACGTTCTTTTCTTGGATGAATCACCAACGTAACGTGACAATTGTGCTTTGTGGCAAACGTTCTGAATTCTGATACTATGAAGTCTTGCCTCCAATACCTATTGTACGAGTTATATAACATTTAAAAAAAACGTTAGAAGCAATAGAAGAATTTTGTAAGACTTCTGTAGACTTGCCTATCCAAGTGTTTCGTTTGCTCAGAAATGCCCATCATAAATTGTACATTGTCGATTATCACGTGAGCAATGTCGTGAACATAAGTAGCATGTTCAACAGCCTGAAAAAGACAATATTCACATTTTTTTTAGGAGATCTTCAGACAGAAATTTGTGGTAATAGTACCTCCATGACGACAGATAGACCTTGTTGGCCATGAAAAGTCATAAAGTACACAGGAAGCTTCTCAAAAGCATCTGCATATGTATCAAAACTCTGTAAATTTTCATCCAAAGGTAAACCAGCCATCTGTTGGAGCATTGTCCTTGCCAATCTCACGTTTCTTATCTCGAAACTTCCCCAAAGTGTATTCACACCTTGCATAGCAAGATCCAATGAGTATTCACTCATAAATGTTGTTTTTCCACAGCCTAAAAGAATTTATTTCAATGATTAATCAATCGTTCTGAGTATTCATCAAGAAATAAATAATAATTTTATACCAGTTGGTCCTGTTAAAACTGTGAATTCTCCTCGACGATGTCCCTTTAAAATTCTGTTTAACGATGGATATCTCGTCCATTTGACACCCTGAACTTTATCAATATTCTGCAAGTCACTGAGAATATCTTCCCTCAGAGAACTGAATGTCGTGATACTTTTATGCCAAATTGGTTGAGCCTCCTGAAGAATATTCTTCAAGTTGTATCCTCTGACAGCAGCGACTTTTGGTCTAGGCTGTTGATTCGTTGGTCGTACAAAGAAGCATCGCTTCTCGCTCAATTTCTTTGAGAAATGCCTAGCTGAGTCCCAGCTCGCAGCGTCGTTGCCAAACCAGAGAATAAGCTTCCTGTAAACCTCTAAACTCGGTAGAATTTGCAGAGGCATATGCTTGAGGCCATAAGGAAGACAAACCACGACATTTGCTGATTTTTCAGAGATCAATGCTAAAAGATCCTCGATAGTAGGAACTATTACTGCTGTTCCATCGGTCTTAACTTTCTTTTCCTTGTAAATTATCAGACCATTGGCATTTATACTTGGCACTGTGCTCTCAGTGAGCATGGGACTCGCGGAAAGGGATTTATAGCCAACTGTGTGGCCACCAAGAGCCTGAAGTGGAAAATACAGTGTACTGGAAGCCCCGTCGTAATGACAATCTAGTTGACTCATCTGTGCTTGTGATACAGGCTACAAAATAAATAAAATTCAAAAAAGTAAATGATATCAATGATTTAATTCAGTAGTGAAGCGATGAAAGGAGAGATAACTGAAAAAATTATGAAGTTTTAGACACTTTCATTTTTTACGAATATCTCGAAAACTTTGAGAGATACGATAAAATCTTATTGAACCTTTTTTATAGAAAATTAAATTCTCTACAAAAAAGCTCTCTTGCATTTTTGTCGTATTGTCCATAGTTTTCGAGATATAATGAATTTTATAAAAGATGTTAACGAAAGTGTTATTTCGACTGATCTCCTTTTACCTCTTCACTATACAGAATTACTGAATATTTATCTTTTACTTTGAAGACTGTAATGACTCACTGGCAGGGCATATTGTTTAATAACATCATTGTATACTGCTTCAGGTAAATTCGATATATTTTCACAGTCTTTCGTCAGCATATCCCATCTCTCTGTAAAATCGTCTCCTATGGGAAGACTGGCTTTTAAATTGGCTTGTTCCGAAGCTGACAAACGTTTTGGTTCTAAAAATCTCTCTAAAATATCCCAAGATCCTGTGTGTCGACAATTCTGGCACATGAAGAATCCTAAACAAACGTTTATTATTAACAGAATCGAAAAGAATCATGAAAATTGTCTTTATACAATTGAATTAATTATTGCTTACCCGTTGCCTTATTAACAAAGACTTTTAATTCACTTGATTTTCCTACATTACAGATAGGACAATTCATAACTATACATGCATGTCCTTCTTGAATATTGATATTTCGTTGACGCAATACTCTTTTTATATGGACAATTGAAGTAGCAGAGATATTCATGCTCGTTTCATTGTGAAATTTTCGACGTCTCACCCATGTTTGCGTCAATTTTCTCGGATTAATCGTACAACATCGTAATACTGCTTTCAAAAACATTTTATAAATCAACGTCTGTCGCCTTTAATTTACGATTAATCATTCAATCGAACATAATTCCTTTCAATACATGATTACAAAGGACAATTAATGATTTACAATGCTGATTTATTGTAAATAAAGTCCCCTTTATTTCAACCTCGTGGCATCCATGTGGTTTTACTGTGAAAATCAGCTGATTACCGGCGAATTGGCGCGGGCTTTCTCGACCGTTACCTTCCTTACCGACAGAGTGGGGGATATTTTGAATATTTTGGCGCGCTTTAAGAGCCTTTTCATCCTCGATAAAGGTCAATAAAGGTTCTATGATTTTTGTACAGATCAATTTCGATGTTTCACGGGGACTTTTTGATGTCATTCTTTATTTAATTGTGCTAGACATTATCTCCAAAATGATGCAGTGATGATGATACACGCTGTTGTCGACTTCCATGAAACCTGGGCGAGATCATTTCACAAAATTCATTATATCTCGGAAACTATGAGAGATAGAGTAAAATTGCATAGGACCTTTTTTGTAGAGAATTCAATTTTCTATAAAAAAGGTCTAATGCAATTTTATCCTATCTTGTGTAATTTGCGAGATATCTCGAAAAATTTGAATGAACGACTTTTTTGAGAACAAAAATTT
>JABSMT010052910.1:0-12257 GCA_018902335.1 Eumacrocentrus americanus
TTTAATTCCCTATGAAAAAGATGCTATGAGATTTTATCGTATCTCCCAAAGTTCTTGAGATATTCGTAAAAATGAAGGTGTCTAAAAATTTTCATAATTTTTGAATTATCTTCTTTTACCGCTTCACTACTGAATTAATAACTAAGAGAAAAATAACTAATTATTAAAACATGATGCAATGATGAAACAAAAAAATTTTCATTGTTGACAACTAAAAATCAATTATGCTGCAACGAGTTAGATAATATGAAATAAACAAGTATCAACGAATTATTAGAATTGATGACATATGCAACTGTGCTGAATGAATAAAAATAGTATAAAGTCAAAATGATCACATCGTCACCAAGAAATTTAAGTACAAAGTCCCATACAACGAACGATTGAACATAACACTAGCAAGAATAAGATGAGGGCGCAGCAAAGTGGCGCGCAGCAGTTGCAGTTTGCGCGAGTGCGGGTGCGAGGATCTCGATTCACTCGCCGATACGATCTCGGAAGGGCCCGGCCAATTACACCCGGCGCAGCACGGGCGCGCACCAGGAGAGCCCCCAGTGGTATACACCGCACCCGGGTTAACTTGGCCTATAGCTGGGGTAAAGGCATACATGTATACGTGTTGTGTAGTCTTGGAACAGCGCGCATATACGCTTCTTCCTTTGCGCCTTTACTCGGTGAACCTCAGCCTGAGGGGATCTTATCTGCGTACGTTACGCTCGCCTCATGTATACGTCGTCTCTCTATACCGTGCCTTACCGTCTTATACTATAAATGTGTACTCCGCCTTGCGAAACGCCTTATTGCCTACGTAAATTCGATTTCAGATCTCTCCTCACGCTATTCCTCTTCTCTGCCTCGACTGCATCGAAATAAAGCTAACGAGTATCCTCTTACCTTCGTTTTTTATTTATCGCTTATATGTTGGAATATTGGAAACAACAACTTTGATCCATTGATTATGCTCATAGAGTATTAGAGAACTTAAATATCAAATGGAAGTAGAATATTAATCCGACTGATCTGCATAGCTCAGTCAACTACATTTAGTAATGCCCAATTCATCCCCTCTAATCCATCTAATCTCGCTGATTCATAAAGTATTTCGTAAAACTAATCCAACTAATCCATTGCTCAGTCCAACTAATCGATCATTAAATTCAATGATTCAAATCCAACTAATATACAAGACTAATCGATCCAACTAATCCATCTGATCATTTCAGCAATTTAAACTAATCCACATACATCCCACGAGCATGCGAACTTATTCATAAAACTATAATCTAGTAACTAAAGAAATCCAACTAATTCTTCCACCTAAACAAACTAATCTCTACGCCTAATCCTCCCAATTAATTCAAAAGAAAATTTTTCATTTTCAACGAGTAACGCTGAATAATAGTTGATGAAAACGAAGAAAATAAAGTGGTCATTTTTATCACTTCCTATTGCAAGACAATTCGTGCATTTTAAGGTCGAAGGGCTCCGTCAATATTCACGCGACGAGCGTGTGGAATCAGCTCAGATTCCAGTTGCCACCCACTCGGCAAACTGGTTCCGCTGCGTTCTCAGTGTGCATACTCGAGAAGACAATAATAATGCCTACCCACCGGGCCATGCAATGGGTCAATGAGGTGCTTGTTATGGTGAACACGGAATACTTTGCATAGCCCATAGATATTCATCGCGCGCAACGCAGTAGCTTGGGTGTGAACACTTACGAAAAGTCTTCCTCTTCAACTGTACTATCGTATTCTTGATCGTTTGTTTTCATATCCAATTGATCGTTGTTAATTTACGTAAATTCGTCGTCAAAACTTCCTACCAGTCAATGTACAAATCGTGTCGAGTTGTCTGCTTTGCATTCCTAAATCTACGCAATTGGTCTATTCATACTATATAATGCATTGGAAGACTTTCCCATAGCGTTCGTGCACAAAATGTCAACTATTTTAGATCACCAAATTTGACAGTGGTTCCAAACCGTGACAACTTCATTTGTGACCATCTCTATGCACTTTCTATTCTTATTTATCGGTCATCGCGGTGAATATATTCGAATAAAGCTTCTATTATAGCGTTAAGCATTGCGTCAATCGATAAACATTGTGTATAGATTTGTGCCAATGCACTTAGTGATGATGGGCGGCCGATATTGGGAGTAAATATTAGGTGACCCCTCATTTATCTCACTTTTCCCATCGTCTTTCTGGTCAGTAATATTGGATAAAATCGTCGTCAGTCAATGTCTATCAACCCTTTCATCACCAGAAAAGTGTCTCATAACTAAAGATGATGCTGGATAGGAGAAATTGAGAGAATTCTGGGTAATATTGAATTCCAACTTTAGGTGCAGATTTTTTTGATCGAACTCGCGTGACATACGTGACCTCGGCGCTGGGAACCACACGCGCATGCCCTGAAGGCTCGCCGTGGTCAGCGTGCAGCTCGGGCTTTTACAGCCTTCATAAATGCGCGGCCCGTGATTTAGTACGAGCGCTGCATCTGGTGTTATGCGCTGCCGGTTCGATGCCTGCCTCTTGGCTTTCAGACACTGATTTCTTCCACTATCGAATGAACACACTCCTCCGCACAATCTTATTCCAGACTTGTTCCAGTGTCCTTCCATGCTTTTGTTCCCTCTTCCTTACGTGACAAACCATTGCTCAGGTTAAAGTTTAATGCTTAGGAGCTTCTTGTTCGCCCGGATTAGACTTTTATCTTTGAAAGTTTGTCAAATACGTCGTAAAAAGGGTTTTATAAGACACTAAGTCAATTGGAATTATATATTGGGTGAAAAAATCAGAGGGAATTATTGACGATAAATTTATGAGGCAAGCAATAAAATGTCAGAATTCCTTGTAATGATTTTACGAAACTGAATTCGATTAATTTAATCGTTGCTTGTGGCGGTTTATCATTTTATCTATTTTCATCACCAATATAAGTCGTTTTATATTAATAGTGAATGTTCTTTGCTCGCAGGTGTTAAAACGTGTGGCACAGACGTCGCGGTAACGAGGATCGAATGGATTATACACGTGAGCGTAATGACGCAGCAATGAAGTTCTCGCTCAGCTACCAGAGTTATCGTGTGGCTACCAGAATTGAACCCCATCACGCAGAGCATCATATGCGAGACACACCGCGTGGTCTCGTGGCCGAGGCTGAGGTTAATAGAGATCGCGTCAATCCTTCTACGCTGCTATGTCGAGGTCCTTGAGAAAAAAAGTAGCAGGAATGAGAGAGACCACCATGGTTGTTGGCCTAGACTTCCTAGGATGTTTCAGTGCCTTCCGATGTGTCATCTGTTGTGTTTGCTTTGTATCTGCACCTTTATTATAGAGAATTTAATTTCCTACCAAAAAGGTCCTATGCAATTCTATCCTATCTCGTATAGGTCGTGAGATATCTCGAAAATCTGGATGAACAATTTTTTTCAGAAAAAAATTGTTGAATACAAAATTGCATATAGCGCGGGAACTATACGAGATATGACAAAAATGCATAGCGGCTTTTTTGTAGAGAATTCAATTTCCTACAAAAAAGGTCTATGGTAATTTCATCGTACCTCTCATAGTTTTCGAGATATTTCGAAGAATAGAAATGTCTGAAATTTTCGATAAATTGTCGACTTATCACCATTTACCGCTTAACGATAGAGTCATCCTGGATTTTAAAGTCGGTGCAGTGGGGACATAACGTAACTAATGTCACGATTAAGGGAATATGAACAAGGAATGAAAATTTTTTTGTTACATATTTTGAATTCTTGTAACTTATAAACTTTAGTTACAAGAAATTTTCCATTGAGCATGTAGACAGCGGGGGTAAGTTTATACGAAGATAATCATCGAACAACCTTAATTTATAAAATCAACGAGTTCTAATTCGAACTGAATGGGATGGGACTAATAACAAGGGTTTAGTGATCACTCTTAATCAGGATAATTTCGTAAAATTGTTCTTTAATATTAATCGTCATCCTCTCAAGCTCCAATTAAGCTCATCACTGTAATTTCTCTATCGACTTAATCAGCCAAACGATCGAATTATGAAATTAATCGGAGTCGTCAAGATGTACCGGTTTGATGTCACCGAATGGGATCAATCGATATGATATGATGTCTTGTGATCTTATCAAAACCATTATTTTTCATCTTATAGCAAGGCAATCTCTTCCTTATCGCGTGTAACACACATCCTGGTGATGGTTCCGCATCTGCCATCAGGTGATAGAATCCTTACTTTCCTTCGAAACTTAAATGCCCAGTTTACAATCAAGCTTGAGCGTGCTGATAAATTACTTCTCATTTTTCATCCACTCGTCTTCCTTTTCTTTCTTTTCTTCTTCGCCTCGCGTCGAGCTTATCATTATTTCACGATAAACTAAGAAAATCACAGAGTATAACGCTCGGCAACGTTGCACTTATCGGGCTGACCGAGAACTCGTTGGAAATCGTTGGATACTTATAACCGATAGCAAAGATCCAATCAAATATTGCCAGCTAACGAGTTGTCACGCCTGCATGAACACTAAATGCTTTGACGTTCGATTTTCCATTGACCACTTTTTATTTGTGGTCTGAGGAGCGGAAGCTTAGGGCAATGCAGACCCGGTGGACCAAAATGGACCCCCTACAAAAGGTAGTGAAGTATCAGGCCGAAAGATAAGTCTCTCTAATTTTGATCCAATTTCACTTTCGAGATATCCAACATGCTATATTTATGATCCTGAACAAATGTCGGTCTGTCTGTCTGTCGTTGGAAAATAAACTAGCCGCCTGATCTGACGAACGGTTCGATAAAAAAATTTGAAAATAACGTTATCCAAATCTGATACAAATATTCCAATGCAACAGTCCAAACATTACATCCATTTTATTAAGCAATATGTCACGGTCATGGTAAATGTATAAATAATGCAAAATAATAAGCGACATTATAATACGATATCCAACATTAAGAGAATTTACAAAAGGAAGTGGAAAGATAAATTGAAGCTCAGAAGCAGCTCTTAAATGGAAGCAGGAACGGCAATTTTGTTCTTTTCCATCATCGCGTTCTGTTGGAGCAACCGACGAAGGTTTTTGCGTGTGGCAAAACTCGACGGAGAAATTGTGGCATTGGTTGCGTTTACCTGTCGCTCGACTCTTCTCTAGAAAAGGCAAACGAGTATGTACTGCATGAGAGCGGGTGGATGCATGATCGTTATGTGCGTCGATGGCTCGCTGTTGACCAGCAAAAGAGACAAAACCATATCAGCAAAAGAGATTTCCAGTTTATATCAAGCGACGCGTAAGGCGTGTTTCCATGTATTTGGAATAGCTATCGAAGGCGCATTTCGATCGACAGTCTCGTCGAGTGCGTGCGGACACAAAAAAAAAGTGATTGGTAATATCTCGAGGTTGGAACTTTTATGCTGCAGTTGTCTCGCTGAAGTTGTCTTGGTAGATATATAGATAGCCGAGATGCATAGAGACATGCTTCGCAAGGGACTTACGCCATAATACAAGATTTCCACGACTCCATCCATGGTCCACGTCGCTCGCCCATTATAAAAGACTAATTACTAAACTGCCCTGTCCACCTAATAAATTATTACTGACGTACGCCACCGCCTGCTCGACGTTCAAGAAGAATTCGTGCTCAACTACTTACTTCACAACATCAGCAAGCGCTGCGAGTTTGTCTCGCGCGTCCGCATTTTCTCAGATCTTAAGAGCAAATTTTTCCTCGTCATTCAACGAATCACTTTTGTCACCAAAGACATTATTTATAACACCTATTTATTTTATTTTAAATCCTTCTATGTGTCTTTAATTTTTCTTAGCAAATAATTTCTTGAACTTCCGGGAATGCGAATGATTCTCGCTAATTCTACAATGGTTGTCTCGTGCTGTATAGGATACGATGGGTCTTGCGCGGTGTTATTTGCACCGGAGTGTCAACGATGCGAGATCCCGTATACGGTGGAATATTACGGTCATTAATCAATGCCAGGTCTCGGGCGAGGTGACGAGGCTGACATCTACGGGGGCACTCGCGCGCGATTTTATACTCGAGCGGCTGCCGAGTCGCAGGAAATGCCGCGCGATATAGAGGGCGCGTGAGAAGAAGAAGAAGAAGAAGAAGAACATGAAACTGAGACTAAGAAGAAGGTGGTGGTGATGGTGGTGGTGGTGGCGTCGTTGTCTTCAAAAGTACCGTGACGCCGCCATTATTACAGGCATCAGCTTATAAATGCGATGCACGAACACGACGCGTCTGTTACAGACACTGACGGGCGAATATCACAGAGGCGCGGGGTGTAATCGACCTGGATATGTGCAAGGGAAAAAGAAGAAGACCTGACAGCGTTCTGGTATTTTCCACTGACGTGACGAGATCATGAGGTTTTCTCGCCTGATGTTGAGAAAAAATATGAAAAAAGGATGGAGAATATCATCTTTGTGATGTTCGGAAGGCATGAAGAAAAAAATTATCCTGTCGAAGGGAATGTTATCGAACACGAGTGAAGCTTTGCTCAACGGTTGCTTCCGTGGACCAGAAGGGTGAGCATCGCCCGTCCATCCGGAAGAACAATGCGAGATTCAGCGGTGAGGGTGAAGATGCATCGAAGAAGGCGGGGTGAGGCCGCAGACACAATACCGTTGTAATATCAGACGTTAGAGATGTGTTTTTAATTCCGCATAAGTCCGTACACGCTTCCGTTTCTCCCCGGGAGAAGACGTTATTAGCGGAGGCATTAATCAGAGTAAAGTTGGACGGGGGCTAGAAGGGCGATCAGGAAGGACGCGAAGAATGCCAGCAAGAAGGGTAGTGATGGGAGTGGGTGAAATATGAAACGGTGGAAAAGTTACACGGACCATTCCCCTACTCCTGTCATTCCTTGTGTTACCCTTTTAGGCCGTTAGTGACCGTAAATGAAGGGTTTTAATGAAAAGATCGCGTCGAGATGCATCCGAAGAATGATATGGAACGACAAAAAGCTCTCGGTTGTCAGTTATCACTGTAGTTGGTTGTAAATGATATCGCATGTTTAAAATGGTATCTATGAGATGTAGATGAGTTACTGTGGTAGAGGTCGAAATTTTTTCAACGATTTCATTTGGTTAAATTTTGTTTTATGATATTAGTTGGATATCTTAATGACATGGGATAGTGATTGAAAATTTGTAGGCAACTTTTGTTCTATTGTAAAACCAGTTTATCTTGTAGCAAGTTTTCCTCTTATCTATATGTTCAAAGATAATATTTGGCGTCCAAATACCCGAACGTACATTAGTATAAACTAAGAAACGCACGTATTTTCAGATAAATGATGATACTTAGACAATAATAAAATGTGTGTAAAGCCAATCGGTGAGAATAATGGACACTGTTTCCGAAACAATTATCACATATGTCCCTGGGCGCTCACATTTTGTATCGCAGGCTATACATATAAAATTCTATTAACATCCACATTAGTTCAACTGCTATCAAGAATACCGCACAAAAACATAGCTGACACATTACAATTTTTTTTCGTCAAAATCGTATTTCATAGCAGTGAAAGGTGAATTTTTTAAAATAATGAGAGCTCTCGTCATTTTCATAGCATTGTTGATGAAAGACAAAGAAAGTATATATGCTCAAATACATAGACAGGCAGCATTTTGTCTAAAGGATACGAAGAATGCCAGCAAGAAGTTATCACTGACTCGACAACATACATTGACTCGGTTAACATCAGATGGAAACCAATCGACACTGTGAAAGGAACTTTTATTCAACTTCTGATATTCTTGAATATGACTATGTGCGATTTGGAACAGGCTTCCAAGATGCGCGAAGCATTGAAGTAAAACTTGAAAAAATCTTCGAGCAAGTCACATCTCTTATAAAATCTCGAGTCTTCTGTATTATCTTTGTATTCATGTATCAGAGTTAAATTTTATGTTCAATAACCTTTATTGATTTAATAATTGCGCTTACTAACGTTTGATATTGTTATTACTACTGCTCCAAACAGAGCTGTATTTAACATTTCTTAGCTGCGTGCAAAGTCGACCTCGCGCACCTAAGAATATGATCTCATTGCTTTATTTACAACATGTGTCCACAAAAACGCCTGCTACAAAGCTTAGAAGATTTTCAATAGAACTCTTATTAATTATGAATTTAGGAAGATATATGAGTTGAAATAGGCTAATTTTTCGTGGTCTTCTATTAGCTCACATATGTTGATTTATGCATAACCAGTTTAATCTCATCACTAGGAGACACTTGTTAGAACAAGTGTGATTACGTGATCATTGTTTTTGTCTTTTCATTTTTGAGACTATATAAAGTCTTGTCGTTAAACGCACCATATCAGTTACAATCTGAGAATCTGTATAGAAGTCGCTGGAACATTTTAGGTAATTATTTTTTTTTAATAAAGTAATCATATGTAAGTTTTATCGTTTGGTATTACATGATTCATTTTTAGGAGAAAATGCCGCGTATACTACTGATTATTCTAACGTTGTCTATGACCAACGCTGACCAGTTTGTACCGTCAAGTTATTTGAATATAAATGATCTTATTAAATTTGGTCACGATATAATTGGCAACGTTAATCAGAAATTCAATTTGGAACAATTGCGCCATGAAATTTTAAATATTTCAATAATTGAAAATAAGATATCAGATCACTTCAAATCAAAGATGGGAGAATCGATGATTGCATTTATAAAAAGCACAACGGTTATATTGAAATCTGGGCATACATCCAATGACTCGCAATCTTCCCGCACCACTCTTTTTAAATACATTAACACAATTGATCGACGGTTCAACGAATATATTGATGTAATGATGAAAATGGACAACATTGTGAATCTGTGCACACTCGACATAATCAAGTTGCCCCTAAACAGTAATATACAACATTTGTCTATTGATTCCCATTTAACATTTGCTTTTGAAGAAGTTCTTCATGAAATGAGAAATTACAAATCGGTATGTACAACAATATTGCAGGAGTTCATAAATCTATAACCCATAAAAATATTTTATACTTTATTAACGGACAATACTTTTATATTGCATCATGATCATCATTGGCATTAGCTTTTACATCGCTGTGACATCAATGTCACAATACCAGACCAGATCGTTGCACTATACAACGTCATGGCTGCCGTGGAGAGGAAGAAATTAGCGATGGAGGCGTTCATTTATAAAGCAAAATCAAAATGCAGTGGTTGTACGTCCAAAAAACATTGTCTCATATATCTCCAATGGATGCGAAAATAACATGAATCATAATTTACTATACCATTTTAGTGAATAACACTGATAAGTTGATGACGATTCAGTCGGAGATGACGCGGAGAATCTCGGAGTATCTCCACGCTGTAAAAATATTAGTTGCATATGTTCCGCGAGATCTATATTATTGTGACACATCGAAATTCCGACAAGGTAGAAGTAGTATCACTGATGATCTGTATCAATCTGATCAGCCGTATATTGAGCTAAAAGGTTATCAACGAAGTGTTATTATTAACGAGAGAGATCAACTGGCCGCCGACACATGCAGTTCGACTTGCGAAGATTTCATTGATGGTCGATATGTGCATATCGACGATATTTCCCGACGCAGTGAATATTGTTTGGGTAAACTTACTAGTTGCAAGTCAGCTGGAAATGTAGAATTCTGCGAAATGGTGAGCGATTGTATCAATTTTATTCGTCTAACTATTTCGATTCATGATTCGTTATCTCTAGAAAAAGGACAAAAGCAGTTCGAGACCTTATCAGTGGATTAAAGATGGTGCCGGAACAGTTTATGGAAAGATGGGCCATTGTAAAGGACATGTAATGAGGAATGATACTTGGTACCGATGGGCAGTTAAATGCGATAATTGCATCTGCACCTGTATTGATGATGTAGAGTCCTCGCCATCACGTTACGGGATCAGTTTGAAGGAAGAAAGTGCTGATATGGATAATAATGAAGTGGTTACCGGCATAAGATTTACATTGCAAGACAGGTTAATATATCCTCAAATACAGACAGGAAAGCTCCTGCCTGAAGGAAATATTGAAGCTTCCACTATTACCTGGAAACCCGTTAATCCTCTTGAGGATATTTTACATAATACAGTCGGTCGTTTTCCTGGAACGGATTTCGTACAATTTGGAACTGATTTCGAAAATGTACGAAGCATCAATCTTGAAGATGTGTATGCTGAAAATGGTTATGTTGTAACTGGTAAGATAGTTTTAATTATTTCTATCGCCATCAATCGACATTGCTCTGATCAACTGCATTATGTTAAGGCATCAGATTTGTGACTTTGCACGACATATGGCCCAAAAACAATGGTGTAACCGTTGGATTTAACATTCTGACAACAAAGTACGATTACACTACGGGACGTTTATTGTCCCATACTAACGAATGGATGAATTCCGTCTCTTCCATCCATCTATCAGATTCCGAATTCGCAGGATACGACGAGAATTTCAAAAAGTACGTTCAAATCAGAGTACGGTTTACGTTGTAAGTGGTAAAATTACAATATGGCAAATATTGTAAGGTTGTATGAATTGTTTTCAGGACTGAGTTAATACTGGACCATCCAGATAACCCGTTGAACTATCCAATCAATTTTCCGGATTCCAAGCATGGACAATACATCCAGTTTCGGGCTTCTGACTTGAAGAAAGATGCTGGACAATCGACTGTACCGTTTTTCGACTCGACGCCTGTTGTTGGTGCACCAAGTATTCCTCTAGGTGGCATTGGGCTCTTTCACAAAAGCGTTCATGGTTCTGGGGGTTTTTTGGCTTTTAAAATCATGAGTCTTGATCTCTCGAAAGATATTAACACCGTCAATGTTAAACAACAAAAAAACGCAGGCGTGCATATAATGCTGAACATAAATAATAATACTCACAACAAATCTTGTTATATCCATCTACAGACACTGATCATCATTATCGTCATGCTGCTGCCAAAGCTGGAACGATTTCTCTCTGTCGAGATGCTAAAACATTTTATGAAACCTTTTATGAATCGTTTTACGAGGAACGTCTCTCTGAATGCAGTCAAGAAGCCAACTTCTGCTGTGCACGTGGTGTTGCTTTAGATGCAAAGACCATCAGTTGCATTTATTCACTGTGAGATCTGATGCAGCAAAAGCTGAGTAAAGACCTGTAAAAAATTAGATCAATTGAAAATTAGATCAGGAAAAAAAATGATTGGATGATAATCTAATCATTCCTGACTGGTTATAGTCAGATCAGATATCTAGTCATATCAAGTCGGACAGCTGATCAGGAATCTGATCAGATCAGAAATAAAAGATCTAATTAGAAATGAGTGATCTGATCAGAAATCAGCCAACCGATCAGAAAATCTCAATCCAAACAGAAATCAGCCTAATCAGAAACCAAAATCTGATCAGAAATCAGAGATCTGATCAGAAATCAGTCACATGATCATAAATTAGCCATCTGATCAGGAATTAAAAATCTGATCAGAAATCAGAGGCCTGATCAGAAATCAGTCATCTGATCAGAAAATCTCAATCTGATTGGAAATCAGATCTGATTTTTTTTTCATAATTCCTATTTAATTGGACCCAACACAAAATCCGCAATATCTTCAATCTGATCTGATTATATCGGATCATATCTAATCTTTTTTTTTTACTTAAGCTCTAATCTATCAGATATTTAATGTCAATTCTTCTATTATTACTCTTTCAGGTCAATTGGTTGATGGCAATATTTTTTTTTGTACTCACCACTTAACGTCAGAGTTTGAAGTGAAGCCAATGGACTAATTCTGTCGTGTGGGAATTCAGCTTTTTGTAGAATTACTCTGGCTTCTGGGTTAACGATGGCGGTTGATCGTGACCAAGGATCCCTTTTCCTCCTCATCTTCTTCTTCTTCTTCTTCTTCTTCTTCTTCTTCTTCGTTCAGGGGCTCTGTTGCTGCTTCTACTGCTGCTGCTGCTGCTGCTGTCTCTTCATTGCCTCCTTTTTTTCCCTCAGCACGAAGAGCGACTACTCTGGGGCATCTTGTTTATTTTGCCCGTCAGCTCGCTGACACTTGGACATTCGTTTAAATTTAGAATTCAATGGGATCCTTTTAACTGCTTTCGTTCGTGGATTCCCTTGACTCTGGAGATTATTTGTTTAATTTCCAACTTCCACCACAGACTCAAAAAATGCCTGTCGTGAATCTTATATTTCTATGTGTATATATATATAT
>JABSMT010052921.1:0-12251 GCA_018902335.1 Eumacrocentrus americanus
TTTAATATTATAAATATTTTTTATCATCGTGCGCATTTTCGATTTTTGTCCGCGATTATTAATACGATCGATGCATTTCATAGAATTATTTCAAAGCGAGATCAGTGTTACTTATATATGGTAATCAGTAATCACTAATTAGAAAGTAAAGCTATAGATTCGTTATTCATGTTGACAGTCAAGGCTACATTACTCACGAATATCTCATTCTCGTTTTCTTTAAGAACACGATCTCCTTGGAAAAACTTTGCTGACGACGGTGCCTATCCATCATCGCTATCTTTACATTGTATAGATAGACCCTTACATCAAATTGACCTCATCTATATCAATTTGAATTAATTTGATAACCATATTTTGAGTACAATGCCGGTTAGAACCTTGGAACTGCTCTCCACGACGTTACTTTCCCTTGGGCCTTGAATGAACCTCCTTGGATATATACACTGATGGAGTGTGCGTAATGTCCGCTCTCAGAGTCCCTCATTCCATCACTGTCCTCTCCGATCTTCCTCTGGTCAGCCAAAATTTGTTAGCTGCAACCGAGTAACTTTAGGTATATATAAAAAATTTAACAATAGCAAATCGCGGCAGGTCTTGGTGAAAAAAATGGACTTTTGCGGTCGGCGAGAGCGCCGAGTGAAAGGCGCGGCTGCGAGTATATATTATATATACGGAAAGAAGCAAAATATTAATTAATAATTTTTATTATGTTCAATTTTAATTTTTTTTTCATTTTTTAATATATTTCAACCCCTATTGTACAAATCGATAATACGCTCTCTTGAGTCTGATTATCGGTCTCTTGTATATGCATCGCCGGTATCTCGTCGTGATGTGATAAATCTAATAAGTACGAAAGCGTACTTTTTGTCTCACTTACCTCTTTTGTAACTCTCGCGTTGTCAGTCTCCTTGGACACAAATCTCGAATACAGCTGCGAACTTCCTTTCACCAAAGTTTCCACGACTTGGTGTAAGTGTAACCGCGGCACCACCATTCGGATTCGCCATAACGAATAAAGGAACGACATGTCCTTTATAGATCAATCTCATCGTAATTATGATCCATTACCTATTTTTTTTGAACATTGAGAAATTTAATTTCTATTTATTATGTTACAGTATGCGGGAGTACGTGGAGGAGAATGAAAAAAATGATCCACTGATCCATGCACCGGATAAAAAGAATAATCCTTGGGCCGAAAAGGGCAAATGCATAATTATGTAAGCCACAAAGGGAAAAGACGTAAATAATCAACAACAGCAATGGCAATGAGAAAGAAAATGACAAACATCTGAGCAATACATGTGAAAATTATGGACGGACGAAAATATTTTGGAGCTAAACAAGGCGATGAAGAACAATCACTCGATGACATGGTCACTTATTGGCACGAGGATTTTGCATCGTACACGACACAATTTAATCATAGGAAGAGAAAAATTATTCAAGATGATGATCTCTCTGGATTATTGTGTGTGAATTGATGGATTTTTGTTTTCATATTTTTTGTGTTAACATAACGAAGGAAGATGAAAAAATGTCGGGTTGTTAGGCTCGGAATAACAATATTTTCAACTCATTGTCAATGATTTATATGTATATCAAATATCACTTTGAGAGTACTCTGTCGATTGTAACTATGGTTAATTGTGGTATTGGCGGTGAAACCAAAGAAACGAATTAATTCATCACGTTACGTTTTTTATCCTATATATACCGTATATATATATACTAAATAGTGCGTAAAAAAGCATTTTATCGTTTACCTTAATATTAACCAAGGTGATAAAATTGTATCAATCGTATTATACCTAATCAACCCATGATACAACGTGGGCCTTAAGATGATAAATATAATTATATTTGAGCGATTTCTTACGAAAATACACGCATGTGCAATGCTCTTACAATGAAAGCAACAAAATTAATTCTTCAATCCTCATTATTAATATTGCCATTTATTCATGGCGATATTTATTCAATGTTAATTCTGTATATATTTAATTAATTTAGTTATTTATCGCTTCTTATTACTGCCACGCTATAAAGTAAAATTATCAATAATAATCTGATATAATAAATGTAATCTCTGTGCCGCTCAAGTTTATCAAAAAACACAACAACACAAAACAATCACAAACATATATAGTGAATCAAAGAAAGGTTTAGAAAAATTCGATATTTATGTATAATGAAAGAATGTTAATGACAAATTTCTCCCATGAGTTCTTTATGCCGTAAGTATTGTTTGTCATATAAACATAAATGATTCCCATCAACAATTTTTTATCTGGCTCATCAGGGTAATAGGAAATTAATCATATAAGTAAAATGAAACTGTTTTTGGGTTGGATTGAGCTCTTTTCTTCCTTTTTCTCCACTCCATCATACAAATATTACTTATTTTTGAAATATACATATAGTGATAGTTGGATTTCACATGTATTATTTGCATGATTCACACAAGGAGGATACATCAACGAGTAAGTGAATTTACAGAAGGCTTCAGGTATATAAGTTATTATCATATTGCGAAGTTGTAATCGTCTACTTGATCACAAGAATTCTACCCGTTCGCTAGTTCACTCATATACTCGCTTCGGCTTGGGACATTCTACTTCTCGAGTGGACCCATTCGCATATGTATTTGTATATACAGGATTGGCGTTTCACTCTCTCGCGTTCCCATTTAGCTCCATCGGAATCGAGGATACGTATATGCATGTAAGCTACCACATTGGTGGGGACTTCCACAGACAGTCGTAACGGTGTTTACCACTATAGTTAAAATGAAAGGCGGCATAATTGTTGCCTATAATATTGCTCTGTGGCATGTACTAAATTTGAGAATGATAGTTCCAGTATTTCCTGAACAACTGTCAGTGCTAGACAACGCGTAAGAGACAACTGGCTTGTGGAAATAATTGCTTAAGGGATAACGGAAGCATAGATATGTAGAGCACTACAGTGATAACGCGCAAGTGAAAAAATATACAGTGATTTTTCTTTTGAGTTTTTTATTACTATTGTTTATCATCGTTGAATTGATTTAGACATTCGTGGGCAATAATACAGATTTTTCGACGGAACAATCATCTCAACAAACAATTTGTTCGATTTTTGTTTCAAAAACGGGCAGAGAATTGCCGCTAAGAAAATGGTAAGCCATAGTTGAATTTTCAAATTCTCCGACTATACGTCATACCAGTGCGCAGACTCTCTTGATCAGTGAACTCAATTTAAATGACGGCGCGAATACCTAAATGGGTGTACATATAATGAGGTACCTTGAGACCCTAAAATGTCGTCGGCAAAGATTGAAATTATTTTCTCATATATCTACAGATCAAATATCGATGGTTCTGTCATTAAGCGGTAAAAGGGGATAAATTGACAATTTATCGAAAATTTTCAAAATTTGATTTTTTCGAATATCTCAAAAATTGTGACGCATATGACAAAATTGCAAGAGACCTTTTTTACCGAAAATTAAATTCCCGATAAAAAAGTTTCTATGCATTTTTGTCGTATCGTGCATAGTTCTCGAGCTATAACCAGTTTTATTTTTAACAAATTTTTTGTCTCAAAAAAATTGTTCATTCAGATTTTTTGAGATATCTCGCAAACTACACGAGATAGGATAAAATTGCATAGGATCTTTTTTGTAGAAAATTGAATTCTCTACAAAAAAGGTCCTTTGCAATTTTGCTCTATTTCGTAGAGTTTCCGAGTTACAATGAATTTTATGAAAGATTTCAACAAAATTCACTTTTTTATCGACTTATCTCCTTTTACCGCTTAACGACAGAATTCTAATCAAAACCAAACCGACAGGTGCATGATGTGATTTGATCGTTATCGTAAACAGGCGGTAATGGAGAGGGTAAAATGGAGCAATGGGGTATCACGGAGCTAGTGAAAGCACATCAACAGAGGCACTTGTCGGTGCATATACGTATTTTATAAATAATATTTCAATTCTACGGAACTTTTGATTCTCAAATTAAGATTTTGATTTAGCAGTGTACATAACAAAAAAATAATAAAATCTGCTGTAATCAAAATATATATTTTGCCAATATTCGAATAAAATCGGCAAGGCTGATAATATTATAACAAAGCATTATAAGAGTAGTACGTGGGATTGTAGTACGTGGGATTAGTTGGATTAGGACCTCGCTTAAGTAGTGGTGAAAACGATCCTTATAACTATACGTTTATTGCATTCATAACTCGTCTTCCTCGTTATACTTATACATTGAAAAGGTGACGAAAGGAGAGTTCACTGTTGTTTCATTAATGTGAAATCATTTAGTATTCATCAGCTATAAAAAAGAAAATCGTTAAGCAGATATTACGTTTGACATTTCACAGTAATTGTAATAAAAATTATATAAGCATTCACACATTCATAAACGTCATGCACAAAAGTCACCTAACATATACTAATTGTAAAACTACCAATGTCATCCACAATCACCTCGCTGCACGTACAAAGGTAGTTACATATATGAGGTATATTAGAAAGCGCTCTCTCTCTCTCTCTTTTTTCTTCATGATGCCTGACGCTCTACGGAAGCCCGAGATCGCAGCGAGAAATCGGAGAACGTGAATATTTTGTTCTATACGCTTGAATTCATACGAGGTCAATGATATATCTATTAAAAATTATTTTCTTGTCGCAGCAGGTGACCTTTAAAGTTTTGGTATATTAATGTCCTTAAAAAAGTTGTAACCTTTAAAAGCAGGTCCGAAAGAGGAAACATTTTTACATCTGTAATGAATCTCTCACCGGATCGAGGAAAAAATTTAATCATAAAGAAGAAGGTTCATAAATATTTGGAGATGGACATTTATATGAAAACTTGAAGGCAATATCATCATTAGAAGTACTCATGATATTGTATAACAATGATAGGATATTTCTTGATGGGGATAGGGTAAAAATTAATCGAGGTTCTCTACACTAATTCACATATGATGTGATATCAACTTATGGCTCATGAACGCAAGGCGTTCCTGTATAACGAAACGTACAACGTTTAAACGTTCAAAAGGAAAGCTATCAGTTGGAAGTTGCCAGAGTGACGGGAATCAAGTCGACACTCTCCCGATGGTTACGGTACTTTTCAATCGACCGTCAAGTCTTATTTCTTACAATATAGTGGGTGTGGTTTGAACACTATCTTCCTGGATCCTGATGCATTTTTTAAATATACACAGAGCCTATCTTACAGAGCTGGAGAATTTTTGGCAATTATAGAATACAATTTTCATATGTAATTTTCAGATTCACTATACGCAACTACTCGCTTGCAGTATATCAATAATAATTGCAGAAAATGCGGAAGGCGGATTTCTGGCAATCCTTATTCCCATGAAGACAAGCGGTTTTCATTCCCGTCATTTTCAATTCGATTAAGACTGAATCCATGCCAACCGCTCGTAACCGCAGTATAAATGATAGACTTTCCCCATTTATGTCAGTTGGATGCTTCACTAAGTGGAAAACTTGACGTCCTTCCCTCTTCCCTCTTTGCATCCTCTCTTTTTTTTATCACATTTCTTTCTACAAGTTTTTCCATTTACAATTTAACTATAAATTACACGGAATTATTCGGTCAGGCATGTTCATGTGGTCGCGTCACTTTCTTCCTGCTTTCAGATGCCACCCTATTCAACAACAAGGATGTCAATGTTCATCTGTCTGGCTTTTCTCCTTGTTGGAATCATTAACCACACAGAAGGTAAATTTTTATACAATCAAGTAATGAAATAATTGTTATAAAGTAGAGTTATAATATAGTATGTTTTTAAAATAATATTTTTATCTCAAGTATAAAATTTTACATTATAGGCAAGCAGGACTTGAGATAATTTTAATAAAATAAAGCCTGTTTTTCTATTTTACTAGCAGGCACGAGGAAAAGGATTCGCAGACCGACGACATCGTCGTCTATTCTCACAAGTGATCAAGAAGGTTCAGCTAGTGTGAACAAATTTAAAGTGACGCGAAACCGCCTAGGCACAAAGAACACGAAGAATGAACTCCAACCAAACGGCAGTAGTACCCTTAACAGCAAGTCAAATGATTACAAGGTATTAGATTGATTGATAAACAAAAAAATATATATATCCATATATCTATTATTGTCTTGCCATACATTGCATTCCAGATCGTTTGTTATTATACGAATTGGTCACAATACCGCACCAAGATCGGCAAATTTATGCCGGAGGACATTCAGCCTGATCTATGTACCCACATAATTTTTGCATTTGGTTGGCTGAAAAAGAACAAACTCACGAGTTTTGAGTCAAATGATGAAACAAAGGACGGCAAAATTGGCCTCTACGAGAGAATAGGCAGTCTGAAAAAAGCCAATCCATCATTGAAAATCCTCCTGGCTATTGGTGAGTATATTATCACAGCGCAATGAGACTAGAATAATTATATTGAATAATGTTTCAGGGGGATGGTCATTTGGTACTCAAAAATTTAAGGACATGACGTCGTCAAGGTACGCACGACAAACTTTTATTTATAGCGCCATTCCATATCTTCGTGATAGAGAATTTGATGGACTCGACATCGATTGGGAATATCCTAAGGGAGGCGATGACAAGAAAAACTTCGTGTTACTGTTAAAAGGTAATTGTCACCAGTATAAAGTATGGTTTATTATAAAAACTCTGCGAAACTATAATATCTGGGTAAAATCATAAAATCAAACATAAACAGAACTTCGTGAGGCTTTTGAGGCAGAGGCACAGGAACGAAAGAAAGCACGACTTTTGCTGACTGCTGCCGTCCCAGTCGGACCGGACAACGTCAAGAGCGGATACGATGTACCCGCTGTGGCGAGGTAATCATGAGCCAATACTAATTCATTTGATAGCACTCATCAGATAAACGCTAAATCAACATTCGTGGATTGGGAAGGGTTCAGAGATTGCACTCATGCGGTGCGGAATGATATCGTTGATTAGTGGAATTATGACCACGCTTCAACCCCCTAGTAGAAACAGTTGTAATTAGACAGACATGCACCATCAGTGTTGCATGCAAGTCTCGCTATCAATGTTCTCTCTCATCTCCTATTCTGAACGGTACATTAATCACGGATAATTAATAACCGCAGTTACCTGGACTTTATAAACTTGATGGCATACGATTTTCACGGCAAATGGGAACGCGAGACCGGTCACAATGCTCCATTGTACGCATCCTCACTGGATTCCGAATGGCAGAAGCAGTTGAGCGTCGACAATGCCGCAACAATGTGGGTCAAACTTGGCGCTCCAAAGGAGAAGATGATTATCGGTATGCCGACTTACGGCAGATCATTTACTCTGTCCAATCCAGAGAATTTCCGTGTTCATTCTCCTGCAAGTGGTGGTGGCAAAGCAGGAGAATACACCAAAGAATCTGGCTTCTTAGCTTATTACGAGGTGAGCTTTTTGTTTTAACTCATAAAAAATCATCATTTGATAAAAGAAAATGGTATTTAAAGAAATTTTTATTAATAAATATATTGAAATTTGCAAATTTATCTTATTTCGAAGATCTGTGAAATGCTGCAAAGTGGCGCGGCATATCTTTGGGACGATGAGATGAAGGTGCCGTATTTGATACACGGCGACCAGTGGGTCGGTTTTGATGATGAGAGATCCATTAGAAATAAAATGAGGTGGCTGAAAGACAAGAACTATGGTGGAGCGATGGTGTGGACTGTCGATATGGATGACTTTAATGGCACAGTGTGTGTTGGCAATATACGCTATCCTCTCATTAGTGCTATGAGAGAAGAATTAATGGGTATATCAAGGGGAGGCAAGGCAAAAGATGTTGACTGGAGCGCTATTGCAGCCACAGTTAGCGAAGTTGTCGTTAAGAAACCAGAAGCATACAAAATCTCCGTTTCTGATGTTCTCAATAAAGCCAAGAAATTGCAAAAACCCGCTACACAGTTGATCATTAATACTCCCGCTCGAGGTTGGTATCCACCAATCTTCTTGGAACAATGACTTCATGTCTGACCAAAATTAAGAATATTATCTTATTGTTATACTATATATATAGAATTATTTATGTGTATGCTTTCAAGCAGAACGAGAACCTCAGACTATTTGTTACTTGACAAACTGGTCTCACAAGCGTCCTGGAACGGGGCGATTTATGCCTGAAGACATTGATCCTAGTCTCTGTACCCACGTTATCTACGCTTTTGCAACTTTAAAGGATCATTTGCTAGCAGAAAGCAGTGAAAAGGATGACGAGATGTATGATCGTTTGATTTCTCTCCGAGAGAAAAATCCGGATATAAAAGTAATATTGATTTTCAGCATAAAATTTCCCATTTCAATATATGTCGAGGAATATTGTTAGTTCATTTTAATTATAGATATTATTGGCAATCGGTGGCTGGGCTTTCGGCTCGACACCGTTCAAGGAACTCACCAGCAATACTTTCCGCATGAACCAATTTGTTTATGAGTCAATCGAGTTCCTGAGGGAATACAAATTTAATGGCCTTGATGTTGATTGGGAGTACCCTCGGTGAGTTGTGGCAAATAAATTCATGAAAATTATTACAGAGAAATAAATAAACTTTTTTTCTAGAGGTGCTGACGATAGAGCGGCTTACGTAAACCTTCTTAAGGAATTGAGGTTGGCCTTTGAGGGCGAAGCCAAGGACTCTGGACAACCCAAATTGCTTCTTTCCGCTGCAGTACCAGCAAGTTTTGAAGCCATTGCCGCTGGGTAAATAACTACTGTTTACCCCCGCCTCTGTATAAATTAATTAAAGCTCCCAATCGCTTTACTTGAAACGTAACAACTTTTCAAACTCGTTGATAAATTACATATATTATCAAGTACCTTTATTTTTATTAAAAGTCATATATTTATTTTATTCATAAGTCATCAAAAAAGACATCATTATTCATACACGTTTTTTTTGTCATTTATTATTCTGTTACGTTTTTGTTTTTATTTTTTTTTGTATCATTACTCAATATTTTCTGTAAATAGGTATGATGTTCCCGAAATATCCAAATACTTGGACTTAATCAATATTATGACCTATGACTTCCATGGACAATGGGAGAGACAGGTCGGCCACAATAGTCCGCTATTTGCTTTAGAAAGTGCCACGAGTTATCAGAAAAAGCTCACTGTGGTAAGGAAAAAAATTACTTTCTTCAATAATAATTATTATCGCTTGTCTATATATATATATCACCATTTTTCTTGTATTGAGCGGAGATATTCATCTGCAGCTTTCTCAGTTTTAATGTCTAAAATATAAGCTTTCTCATATGAATTTGCTGTGCATTGAACAGGATTATAGCGCTCGTGAATGGGTAAAGCAAGGTGCGCCGAAAGAGAAGCTGATGATAGGAATGCCTACATATGGAAGATCCTTCACACTCGTGGACAAGGACAAGTTCGATATCGGTGCACCTGCCTCGAGTGGCGGAGTTCCCGGTAACTTTACCAACGAGTCGGGCTTTCTCGCTTACTATGAGGTACTTCATATAGAAACCAAGAACAATTTTTCGTACTTCTCGTTGTCGCAATTTCTTTCATTACTTTAAACTTATTTCATATGCATTCACACTTTATCCTTCAGGTCTGCAGTTTCCTTAATGAGGATAATACAACCTTGGTATGGGATAGCGAGCAGCAAGTGCCGTTCGCCTACAGAGAAGACCAATGGGTTGGTTTTGACGACGAGAGGAGCCTCGTCAATAAGGTAATCAGTCGATAACGAGTGAGCAACAAAACAGTTAGAATTCGGGTCACAATACATTATGTACTATCCAATGACAGAGAGCTTGTCATTACTCAAACCTGCACAGATGCAAACACACATGCACACACATATTAAGATTATATATACATTTGCCTTTTCGGCACTGATGAATACCTACTCTAATTTTATACAAATGATATGTAAATTATTGAGCGTCCTAACATATATTGATATTGCTCATTTACTCTCATCCAAGATGAATTGGCTGAAGGAGGAGGGCTTTGGTGGCATCATGATCTGGTCGGTCGATATGGATGACTTCCGAGGTCATTGTGGGGCCGGAAAGTATCCCTTGATCAAGGCGATGAAAAAGGAACTTCTTGATTACTCAGTTAAGCTTGAATATGATGGTCCCTTTGAGACCGGCAGCCATAATGGCAAATATACGACCAAAGATCGTGAGTTATTTGTGTTGATTTTTCAAAGTTATCTGCCGCTATGCTACATAGATTAACGAAACGAATTTATCATTTTTCAGCGAATCAAGTGACTTGCGATGAGGAGGACAATCACATTTCTTATCACCCAGACAAAAATGACTGCACGATGTATTACATGTGCGAGGGTGAGCGCAAACACCACATGCCTTGCCCAGTAAATCTGGTCTTCAATCCGAATGAGAATGTCTGCGACTGGCCGGAAAACGTAGAGGGATGTCTCCATCACACGCAGGCACCGCCTGTCTAAAAGTACCAATTACGTTGGATGCTCGAAATCCGAGTGTGTATAAAAATTGAGATTAATAGAAAACATAAATTACAGTAGAATCCTGTTGTCGGATTCTTTTTCGGCCAATAATTGTTCCTCGGCTAATGGTATGAGTGAATGCGTCAACAATAATTAAATAGGCTTCAACTGTAGAACCAATATTACTATATATGATATGATATATCTATAAATTTGAATGTCCATTTACACGGCACGGCAGTCTCATGCGGTGCCTGCGCCTCACTTATTCAACCCTTTTCGATCTTGCCCTCTGCATGGGTGACGTGAATACTTGTATGTTTATATTGATACATCCCTAATTAGTTTATTCGATGTTATTTCACTTGTCAGTTTTGTCACTTTTCATTCGCGTGACCTTATCTTCTCTCATTATAAAATGTACATTTTGAGCTTAAAGAAATTTCCTAAAAAATGCGCACCAATGCAATTACGTATAATCAGTACTCAATCTGATGAGTAAGACAATAATGAGAGAGGATGAGAATCTGGTGGATCGCGCACAGTGTCCAGAGCTCAGAGCCGATGCCTGACAAGCAGTATGAGGCGTTCCCAGAGTTAGTAACACCCGATCAGACGAGTACGACGGCGTTGTCTCCGTGCATACAGCTCGACCAGCCATGTTTCGAAGCTGCCGTGCATCTGACTGGGAAGCTGTATGAATCTGTCGAGCCTCGCGGAGCCACCTTCGGAGCCATAGACTCAGCCAAGCGATCTCGCAATCGCACTCAAGGGGATTGCCCGACACCTGTAGACCACCTGGGGAATATTAACAGTATAAAAGTTGCTAATCCTTGCTCTTGATGAATTCATTTAAACATTTATGCTAACGGAGTGTATTTAAAAATCGGCTGTACAATATGAGAATTGAGGATGATTTTTTAGTAATTAACAAAAAATTGAATGTTACGTTGTAGAAATAAATTACTGTAAAACTAATTTCATATATAATAATGGCTGTTGAATCATAAAAAAAGAAGAAAAAAAATGAAAGGCGGAAGAAAATATAAAACTTTATAATGCACAGTATAACGTTGAAAATTCAGAGTAAGTCGGAAAATTTATGGCACAATATCAATATGAGTGTATTTGAATATTTGATTATTTGATTATAACACAACGAGAAACTACCTGCCACGAGATTGGTGCCAACTGCCTCCCATGACAAATTTCCATAGATTACTGATGGACTGAGCTCATGGATGTGATTGTTGCGCAGATCGAGGGTCAGCTGCGACATTTTCCGTGCCAAAGAGAGAAAAATATCAGACTGAAAACGTCTCACGTGTGTGTCTTTGATTCGGAGAATAAGTTCGCCACTCTCAATAGTAGAGAAAGCTTCCGGCAAAATAACTTCAAGCTCTCGGCCCGTGATGGTGAGCTCTCTAAGACGTCGCGAGAATGCATTGTGAATCTGATTCTTGAGGACACGCTCAGTGAATTCTATCTCCACTGTACGTAGAGGTAATCCACTAAAGAGTTGTTGCAGATCAAGGTCATTTGCCTGTGACCACGTTTGGATCCTCAAGTCTTTTAAGTAATGTAGAAATCGCAGACAATCTTTGTCAACGTATTTAATACGATGTAGCTTCCGCAGGACAAGTTTTTCCAATCGAGGATATCCAACGAACGTATTTTTATTTAACTTCTGTCAAAAAAAGAAAAGAACACGTACATATAGAAGTTTTTCATTTAATAATA
>JABSMT010052932.1:0-12248 GCA_018902335.1 Eumacrocentrus americanus
AGGAGATAAGTAAAAAATTATCAAAAATTTTCGAAATTTTCATTTTGCAAAATATCTCGGAAACTATAGGAGATACAATAAAATCTCATGAGATCTTTTTTATAGGAAATTAAATTCTCTACAAAAAATGTATCATGCATTTTTGTCGTATCTTGCATAGTTCTCGAGCTATAATTAATTTTGTGAGAGATTTCAATTAAACTTTTTGATTGATTTATCTCCTTTTACCGCTTAACGACAGAATTTGTATTGTACATAATGATGTAAACAGGATTTACGGACTCACGAGAGAGGATGTAGTTTTGAAGTGGAGTTGTGTACCAAGCAATTGCAGAGATAATGGTAAACCACAATGAAACTTTGTAAAAATAAGCACCAGTTGCGCTGTATTGAATGTAGATCTTTTTTTCCTCTAAATTTCTGTAATTCTCATCAACAACATTCTCTTTCACGGCCACTATAACTTGTTGCACAAGCTTATTGAACTTTAACATCAGTACTCTAATCATTATTATGGTCTGTAGTGTTGTCTCCATGAGATTTAACACCATTTGTTCAAGATCTCCAAAGACCGTGATAAAATCCCAGTATTCCATCAGGACATGGGTCGAGAAATACGTTATGGCAATGGCAAAGCGGATATTGCTCGTAAGTGTGTGGTCTGTTGGCCATAGTCCAACAAAGCGCAATGGTTGAGACACTCGATCGAGCAGATCTTTAGCTTGTTCAAACTCTACCTGATAAAGGAAACAAAATCTCTAAATTTTCTGCTACCTCAGAGAATGAAAAAATAGACTAGGGTATGATTTACCTCTATGTCTGAGTTCATTGTCGAAAGAAGTGTGATGAAAAGTTGGAGGGAAAAGCTCAAAGAAAGCGCGTCCAAGAGGGAGACGGCTAAGAATAGTGTAAGGTGCTCATTAAATATACACCATCTCGTTTCTTATGCACCCTTCTTATGGCTTGCGATGAATAACCCTCGATGATACGTGGTCATTGTAAAAGGTGGGTCGCAGTAATCATCAGAATTGATCGACAGTCAGTCGCATCAAAACTGACATTGAGCATCGTTCGTATCTTTTGGTCTTGATCCCAAGAAGTCCTCCATTCGGTCTTGATGCACTTCCTTCTACGACGTTTATTTGAATAAATGAATATAATCATAAAATGAATTAAAAGGTTGCAAGTAAAATTTATATCAACAGATAAATTAAATTGTTCAACACTCGCAGTTTAATTTATTTGTGTGTGTCGCCGACTGAAAATTTAAATCCGTATAGAAAATTGATTACTACATCTCTTGATGACTGTAATGCATGTGAAATACTACTTATGAATACTAATTTTTATACTACCGACATGAAACTACAAAAACGCCAAAATTTAATAGAATGTTCTCTATGTCACTTGGTATTCCAAATATTGACGGCTGTTTTGTTCAATCATTGTTGGACTATGGTGCGTAACATTGATACGTATGCCATTGATGATTTTATGATCTGCAGAAAAAATGGTTCGTTTAAAGAGCTGATCATAAATGAACTTTTATTTTCTCTTTGTACTCACACTAGTGTAGCCGCTCAGTGAAAAAACATAAAATTTTCCTGCAGTCATTTGAAGTGGGATTTGCGAACGAACCATAGAGATAATCAGTGCTTTCTGGCTTGACAATGGCATTTCATACCAGTTACACTGATAATAAGCATCCCGGAGTTTTTCGCTCTGGTAAAATTAATATTTTATCCAACTAAATAATTAAAAATAAAATTACACTTAATTTGTGTAAAAGTCTACCTCGTTCTTGAGCCACTCGCCTGTAACACAGTATCCAAACATTGCGAACATTACAGTAATAGCATAAAATACTGAAGTGATAAAATCCATCGTTTCTGCTTCGTCAAAACTCTGAATGAATATATTTTAATAAATCAGTCTCATACCTAAAATTGAGAGTTAATGAATGAACTGTGTCTTACCACCATGGTATTGTACGCAATCAGACTGATGAGGACGGTGATGTTGAGGAGCTCATAGAAAAATACCAGATAATAAGCATTGTCTATGGATCTGCTTAGCCTGATGAATAACATCTTATATAATATCCTTTTTTTAACCAATGTTGCCATCTTATTCGACACTTACCACACTACTTTCAAATGCTCCTCAACCAGTTCACGAAACACTGCCCGTGAAGCTGCTTCATTGTTGACCTCCAAATTGATTATCCTCTCAGAGAGAATTGTCAAGCGACTACAGATGTTGGTAACTACGACAACAATTACACTATACGTGACGGCGCAGCAAACTGAAGGGTAACTCATGCCAAGCTCATAAATGTAGACAAGGGCAGTCCGCTTGATAGGGGAAATATCAAAGAATGTACGTATTTGATACGGCGTAACCAGTATCGCCGTCTCATTCATCATTCCTGTGCTTGAATAATGTCATTTATAATATAAAATTGCATAGAACATTGTCGTAGTATATTATATGAATACTCACGTGCAATCATGTAGTTCTGAAATGGAGTAAAGAACCAAGCGACTGAAGTGATGGTGCAAAACCAGGTGGTTATCTTGTAAAAAAGAGCCGCTGTTGAACTATATTGAATGTAAATTTTCTTTTCCTCTAAAGTTTTGTAAGTTTCATCATTAACATTTTCCTGGATGGTCACTATAATCTGTAGTACAAGCTTGTTGTATTTCAACATCATGAATCGAACCATCACTATGCTCTGTACTGATGTTTCCATGAGATTTTTCACCATTAGATTAAGATCTCCAAAGACCGTAATTAAATCCCAGTATTCCATCATGAGGTGAGTGGTAAAGTACGTCATGAATAGGGCAAACCTGATTTTACTTTTGAGCGTGTCTTCTGTCGGCCACATACCAATTAAACGTAGTGGCCAAGAAATTCGGTTAAGTAAGTTTTTAGCGTCCTGAAACTGCAACTGAAAAAATTTTTTTTTTATAGAAAAGCTTTTTTCAAGTCTAGAAGAGGTAAAAAATAGACTGGACATGGGGACAATATACCTCAACGTTCGAGTTCATTGCTGAAGAAAGTTTGATGAAAAGTTGAGGGGAAAAGCTCAAGGAAAGCGCGTCCAAGAGGGACGGCTAAAATTAGAGCAAAGTGCTCATTGAATATGCATCGTCTCATTCTTTATGCACCCTCCTTGCGACTTACGAAGAACCACCCTCGGCGAAACGTGGATATTGTGGAGGACGGGGGGATGTCGCAGCAACCATCAGAATTGTTCGTCAGTCAGTCGGATTCGAACTGTCGTTGAGCCTTATTTATCATTTGGACTTGAATTAAACTAGTCATCTGTTCATGTTGTGCGTACTCCATTCGGCACGTAGTTAATTAAACAAGTATACAATTTTAAAAGGAATTGGAGTCGCAAGTAAATTTTTACAACGCATACAGTGATTTTTTTCAACAATAATATTTTAATTTCAACTATACAATTAGTGACATAACTGTCGATGCAGACTTTTGCATACTCTTGTAAGTCTGTGGCATCTCATACCACTCGCACTCATAATAAGCCATACGCAGCTTCTTGGACTTATTATATCCATGTAAATATTACTTTTTTTAAATGACAGACAAAAAATGTTAATGCATACCTCTTCGTTGAGATATTCTCCCATCAGACAATTCGAGTACATTATTATCAATATCGTTGCTGCATAAACAACAAACTTGATGAAAGTCACAGTGTCTGCATTGTCGAAAGTCTGATAATAAATTATTTCATGTGGAAGTAAAATTTAAACAAATTTCTAATTACAAATCAGCTTACTACTATGACAAAGTACAAAATCAGGCGAATGAGGACAGTGTTAATAACGAGGTTCATAAGTAGGACCAAATTAAAAGTAGCATCAATCGCTTTTGCCATCCTGAACGACGTTACATACCCTTCTTTTTTTAATTAATCATCTCCTCGGCTCTGGTAATGCTTTTATCTACTCACCGCACTGCCTTCAAGTGTTTCGCTATTAAACCATTCTATGAACATTGAAATTTATTATTCTATGCGAAAGAACGGCCAATTGACCACAAACGTTGATGACCGCTACAACAACGACGGAGAACGTTGTGATGTAGCAAATAGCTGAATACACCATGGGAAATTTGCAGATGTAGACTAAAATAGTTCCTTTAAGCGATGAGATATCGAAGCCTGTGTTAATTCGAGATGGTATTACCAGCACGGCTGTGTCATTTCGTATTCCTGTGTAAAATTGGAATAATTAAAAAATAAAATTCACGAAAGAAAATACAACATCATTGCTCTTATTTTACCCACGAGCTATGATGTACTTCTGCAATGGTGTAATGAACCAAATGACCACGGTGACAGAGCACAAGCACATGAAGATCTTGTAATAGGACGCTGCTGTTGTACTGTATTTAACATAATTTTTACGCTCTTCCAGATTCTGGTAAATCTCATCAGTGACATCCTCCTCAATAGCAGTGATAACTTGTCGTACTCGTTTACCAAATCTCACTGTCAGCATTCTGACAGTTATCATGATGTGAGGTAGTCCAACTTCAACGATATTTAGCATCATAAGCTCAACGTTCCCATATACCCCAATCAAATAATTGTACTCCATCATACCAGGAAAGAAAGTTTGTATGCTTCAGCCATAGTTATCAGTGGTGGAGTTCCCACGCTGTGATTACCTGAAAATAGAAAAGCAACCATTGTTAAGGTGTATAGACTAACACTGGAGGGGGATACTGCTCGGAGTCATAGACCTGTCAGTCGTGTGAGGACAGTCGTCGAGGGTGGTGACTTGCCTGTGTTAAATAGTATTACAAAAGTCTGATTGAACCCACTTCTGTATGGGGCCAATGGTTGTACTGATGAGGAAGAAATTGCTTTCTGGCATTGGCTCCTTATGTTATTTGAATTGAACGAATAGCATCATGAGGTTTGTCCTGAATTATTCGAATAAATGTTGCAATAATAGTGTCTTTTAGCACAATTAATGAAGAAAATTAATTTGGATACAACTTACATAATGGATCAACCCTTATTAATCTTAAGATCCAAGCTACTCTTCCGATTACCCACCCAACCACCGGCAGGCAGCAGTAGTTAGGGAATACGATATGGCCAGACTTGCTTTCACTTCGTCGTTACTTCAAGCACTTTTTGGTCAGACACTCGAGCGTCTGACGGTGCTTGCAGTAGATCAAGTCAATGGCTTGGGTTGACAATAATTTGAAAACCTTGAAACTAAGCATAGTAATTAAATTCATACAAAGGAATTAATGAGTGGCGCGATCATCAAGAATGTGTGCAAAACCAGTTAGACATGGGAAATCCGAAGCTCAAGGGGTATTAGTTGGATATCTTCAGCGACTGTGAAAGCTCAAAAGCTCCAGGGTGAGTTACCGACTGCCACAGAGTTTGAAATCATCCCCGTAGGGGTTGCAACCCTGTCGATAAATTCTGGCGACTACCATCCACATATCCAATATGAGACATTCCATTTAATTCAAGCTTCATAAATAATTTTCTTTATCTGCATCGAATGGATTACAAAAATGTTTACACTTCTTTAATAAGTGTATTTTAATTTGTTCCATAATTAACATTGTATATTTACAATGAAATTTCTTACAATACCAGGCTAGTCCAGCAAGAATAATCGTCATCGTTAGCCAACGATTGTTTGCTTGTTTGCCTGAAATTTTTCATTCATTCTTCCATTTATATTTTTAGCTGTATTGTCAACTATCTAACTCTCTCTCTGAATACTTCCGTCTCCGGCTGACGATGGCTCTAGCCGGAGCTCGAGAGGATTCGCAGAGCCGGCCGGTTCAATACGCATGCGAATTAAAGCCGAGCTTCGCGCCCGCGTACAGCGATCTCGCAGCACTTTTCGATCGACTTGACGACGAGACCGACGAGAAAGAGGAAGCGAGAGAAACCGCGAGCAAGCCAGAGTGAGATAGACCCTCCTGTGAGTGAGCAGAGAGAGGAATCTCGCCGATGGCGGCTGCACGTAGTCGTTGGAGTCACAGTATTCTATCATTTAAAAATACAAATCTGCCAATCAAAAATATAGTATCACCATCATCATCATCATCATCATTGTCTTAACTACTCCTTGAACGACATTCTAACAATTTTAACTGACTCCTCGTGGAGCTTTGTGTCATGAGTGAGCAATCAGAGTGACAAAAAATCCCTGAGCAAGTGATAAAGAAGAGCGGAAGTGGAAGAAGCAGTGAGAATGACGATAGGGCAGAAGTCGTGAACTAAATAGAGAGCTTGCTAGCTAAGCTACCATCAATAATTACTGAGTGAAAGAGTATCTGCTTAATTGTTGATGATGACTAGCTGATGGAGGCAACCGAGAGGTTCCATCGGGTCCATGAAACCATCCAGCTTCATGAAATCAACTAAGCCCCAGTACTGAATATTTCAGTAGTCACCAAGCTGCCTCAGGACAATGCTGGCTGAAGCAGCAGCTGAACGAGATGCTGCTCACTGCATCAGTGAGCTGGAGTGCCTTCTGATTGCATTGATCCAGGCTGTGGAGAGAAGCGAGCGTGAGTGCTAGACCGTGAATGGTTATATCGCGAGTAGAAGAAGGGCTTCCCACCTGTAACCGCTCGATAGAGCCGTCGGCGGCGTCGAATGCTGCAAGGACCAAATACAAATCCCTTTGGACATTGTAGAGTGGATCAGGCTGTTTCCTTCAGCCTAGCTAAATGATCCTCTTTTCCTATTGGCCATGACGAATGAATTAATACAGCGAGACTGGCTGATTGCCGGTTGATTAATATGCACGAGCCCGACACGACAGGCGATCATGATTAATCTCCAGTTGTGTCTTGGCAAGCCGAGGTGTGTGAGAAATCCAAGACACCTGGACGAAGCCCTCATCGTTTCTCTTCTATCCTTGTGGATCATTGGCTCACTCTGTGTTAAGGACAGTGAGTATTATATCTGAAAAAACATTTTATCTATAAGGTCATGAATGCATATCTTGGAGGGATGTAATAAAAACTAGATTGAGAAAGCTCACGCGCCATTAACCATCCCTTGAAAGAGGCATTTACATCACTCAAGCACTTCGACAATGTTAGACATCCAATAGTCGATATTTTCTAGAAAAAGAATACAGTAATTCTATATACCAGCATATAATATTCATAGTACGTGTTGTGTATAACATTGCGTAAATATAATGTCATCGCCATGCTAGGGGCGTTTAACCGGACAAAATGAACTACCTGTAGACGTACACGACTCAATAGACCAGAGAGAATTGTAACTACTATTTCAGCTGGTGTAAAAGTCACGCAAACTTTATTTTACTAAGCTGAAGAAAAAAAGACCTATAACTTCTTGAGTCCTAAAACGAAAAAGAGTCGAAATTACACACTAATATATTTAATTGTCTACAATTGAGCTCGATACACACGTTGGAAATTTATCCGTGATAGTGGTGATGCCGCATGATAACGTTTGAAACTAGACCGCAACCATCATCAGCGACGACGCGACCACGATGCACGCGAGTTGATTATCCAGAAAACCGAAAACGAACATCGGGGCATTTCAACGACAGTATATATACAGTATTTTATCATGTTGTCTGTCCTAGCTAGATCAACGACGCCGCACTGAAAGCATGGATGTAAATGCATTTGGCGAGGCATCAGACGTCGTTGATCTTGATCGATAGCGAAAGCTTCCACACTGATTCCCACTGCTGCATGTATATTTATATATATGTATTTATACATATACATACGTACAAGCGGGCGAAACAATATACAGCGTCGTGCGTGTCCTAGGCTTTGCGTGCTTTGGACTGGCACGTCGATCGATTGCCCACAGCGCATGACCGTCATTCTCTGATGCTCATCCCTTATCACTGTACACTGCAGAGAGCCGCGAATGAGCATCAGACATGAGGGCAGCTGCATGGCGTACTTGTTGCAGCGACACTTGGAGACAATATGTATACGTAGAGTTTCAATCTTTTCGTTTCAGTCCCGGTATCCCACGTGGTCGCGCTTGTCGGTGATCCAACGTACCTGCCCTGTGACATATCGACAAGCGACGATGGTGACTCGGTCCATTTGGTGCTTTGGTATCGAGAGGACCTGGACGCCTCTGTCTACAGCGTTGATGCACGTGACCGAGACTTTGGCTTTGCTGAACGCTGGTCAGACGACGCTGTCTTCTCCAATAGAGCCTACTTCCTGCCGGACAAGAAGCCAGCTGAGTTGGGCGTCGATAGGATACGCGAGGAAGACGCTGGGATTTATAGATGTCGTGTGGACTTTCGCATTGGTCAGACACGAAATTCCAAAGTCAATCTCACGATTATAGGTAAACATGAAATAACAATATAGAGGGACTTGATACACTGAGAAAAAAAAGTAGTAAAGAATTGATTTAATTCAATGATTTACGTCCTTGTAATTTTTCTTCTCTCATGGCTTTAATTCGTCGTACAGTTCCACCGAAGAAGATTTTTATCACCAACGAGAATGGGATCGCTAGGGAGAAGCAGGTCGGGCCTTACCTGGAGGGCGACGACCTGGAGCTGCACTGTGACGTTCACGGTGGTAAGCATCATGTTGCGCTGCATATGTAAATAAATCTGCCCTGGATTATAGACTGTAATTTGCGGTCTACATTTTGAACAACAAGCATTAAAAAGCGCTCGATAACGATTTGCCTTGATCCATGTTGATGCAGGCAAACCACCACCATCGGTAGCTTGGTACCGCAACCACAAACTGATCAGCAATGAAACCGAGATCGTGCGGGAGGGCGTTCTACGTAACACGATCATCATTAAAAATTTGGGGCGTCGAGATGTCCACTCAGAGCTCACCTGTAGCGCCAACAACAATAACAGATCCATTGCTCTGTCATCGACAGTTCGAATTGATATGAGCTGTGTGTATTTATAGATCCAGTCTCTATTAATTATTCGATTTCTGCAGATTTATTTATAGACTTCCTAACTCTGTTCTATTTTTTCACTTGCAGTTGGTCCACTGGACGTCAATATAATCGGGGCAAATCAGCCGTTGTCCGTTGGCAAGAGGTATGACCTGGTGTGTGCCTCGTCAGGCTCCAGACCCCCAGCCTTCGTCACTTGGTGGCGAGATGGACAACGATTAAATGATTCAAACGAAACCACGTCCAACGATGGAAACGTCACCACAAGCGTTTTATCCTTTACTCCAAGTAAAAGCGACGCAGGCAGACACCTCTCCTGTCGTGCTGAGAACTCAATAATGGCCGCGGGACCCCTTGAGGACGAGTGGATTCTCGAGATCCAGTACAAACCTGAGACAACGATCCAATTAGGCACTTCTTTAAACAGAAATACCATTCGAGAAGGCAGCGATGTCTACTTCGACTGCATGATTCGTGCTAAGCCACCAGTCTACAAGGTTGAGTGGCGCCACGACAACCGAACGCTCCAGCACAACATCACCCAGGGCATCATTATAACGAACCAGAGCCTGGTGCTGCAGGGCGTGGAGCGGAGGAGCGCAGGTAATTACACCTGCGTGGGCTACAATACTGAAGGCGATGGCCAGAGTGCTCCCTTCCACTTGAACGTCATGTTTGCCCCGACGTGCAAGCCAAACCAGACGAAGATTCATGGTGTTGCCAAGCAGGAGAAGGCCAATATATCCTGCCAAGTTGAGGCTAATCCCCCAGTCGTTGAGTTTCGCTGGACTTTTAACAATTCTGCTGAAAGCATAGACGTGGCTGCTGGCCATATTGTCAAGCTGGGGACGTCCTCGGTCGTCTCGTATACACCCATGACCGAGCTTGACTATGGAACCTTGCTCTGCTGGGCTGGAAATATCATTGGGAACCAGCAGGTTCCCTGTGTCTATCATATTATCCCCGCGGGGCATCCGGACATGGTGCACAATTGCACGACCCACAATACCTCGACCAGCTCCTTCTCCGTCCGGTGCTCAGAGGGCTTCAATGGTGGCCTGCAGCAGTCCTTCATGCTGGAGGTGCGCGAAAGCAACACACAGGAGGTCAGGGCCAACATGACGTCCCCAGTTCCACAATTCAGTGTGACTCATTTGGACCCCGGGCTTCTTTATCAGGCTTGTATATATGCGTACAATGAAAAGGGCAGGAGTGAGCCTATGGTCGTTCAAGCGGGGACTTTAAGATTGCCTGAGAAGCAGTTGACTTCAGAGACTGGTAAATCACGAGGTATGTATACCTATTTTAGATTAGAATTACAATGCGTCTTTATCATTTAAGTCGTGTAACTTTGCTGATTTTTGTGGGATTTATTTGCTATTGAACAGAGAGACCTCGACATCATGTCAAGCTTACGCCCATGCTCAGCGTGATGATTGGCGTCGTGGCAGCCCTACTGATCGTCGCAGTGATCGTCATGATCGTGCTGCGAATTCAGAATGGAAATCCAGACGACCAGGGCAAACCACATTTGGAGGATCATGATAAGAATACAAAGGCTATTCCAATTCAGCGGGAACTTCGATTCCGTGAGGGCTGCAGTCTGCTTACTGAGGAAAAGCTCGCGACTAATACTGGCTTCGGCAAGTCGTTAGAGGCCACTGGCGATATCAGCGAGAGTGACGATAAAAATCCTGACATTATTCCTCAACAAGTTGCTAGTCAGTGTTAATTCCTTATTAGTTAATTGTGAAAATGATTTTCTTAATTTAGAAAGTTTTATTTCTGTGTTGAAAGGCGCAGCAGAGGAGCCACCAGACTACGCGAGGAAACGTAGGCTTCAGGCAGTGTCCACGATAGACACATCACCGTCCAGAAGTCTCCTCGACCAGCCAACGATGCAGTCACAGTCCCTTGGGAGTCATGGGAACTACGTTGGCTACTGCACGATCCGAAGTGGATTGCCACTTCGTCAATTGTCAGGTCTCCAAACCAGCAAGCACAAAAGCGTAAGTATTCACCAGATTCTGGCTAATTTTATTTTTAAAGATAGCTCCAGAGCTGTATGAAATACGATAATAAATCATATACGTCTTTTTTTTTGTAGAAAATTAAATTCTCTACAAAAAAACGTGTATTCATTTCTGAGCGTGCCAAAATGATTTTAAACTCGAAAAAGGTCATTAAACTCTTGGCTAGTTCGAAACTTTGAGCAAATACTTTTGCAGTTCCAGCCGATGCTCAGCGAGCAAGTCTACGGAACTGGGATGTGCACTCTACCAAGACAACACTGGCCAAGTCCAGGTAGTGCCCATCAGTCAATCACGATGACGATGAATCCGCCTATTCTGTATACCGGCCTCGTCACCCGGACGTGTCCAAGCACGACGATATTGGCCAAGGACCTCGAGGCATCATCCAGAGCATCGCAACGATGTGTACAAGCGCCGAAAGACACGAGCACAACGATGCCTGCGGGTCCTGTGACCAAGAGAGAAAGCTCTGTGTGACCTACTATCCACCCATTCGATCCAAATCTCTCCCTCATCAGCCTTATCCTGCTTTCTATCACTTCCACACACTTTTACGTCGCGTGTCTCACGCCGCCGATCGATTTATTTCGTCGCAAGAGGTATACGTTAACTGAAAAAGAAATTACTAAAATATATTGCATTTTTTTTTATATTACCACTCAATAATTAATATTTTTTAGCTGCTATTATTACGTATCAATCTTGAACCATTTTAAATCGGGGAAATAATTATTTTAAATAAATATAGTTTTTTTTAAAGCTATTTCAAAAATTATTTAATGCGCATTGTAATAGTTTTTATTTCTCCGTGTACGTTTTACGGTATTTTTTTGGCCTTCCAGGTTCAATCAAGTGCCCTTTTTATACATTCATGAGAGAGAAAGAAATGAGAACTCAATCAATTACGTTCGTTACATAATTTATCTCGTTATTCTTAATTATATTAAATTAATGAACAAAGAGATTAAAAGACAAAGACTATAGGGTATACACTATATAAGTGAGAGAAAAATTGACAAACAAAAATAATAATTGATTCGTAATAAATGATGAGTTGTGAGTATATAACACACACACAAAATAAAAAAAAAACATATATTTCGCATCTTGTAAATACCATAAATATTTTATACACATTTCTAGCACCTCGTCATTCATCTCTTTCCGGTACTAATTATATTACATAAATTCCATGGCGCCGCATGACGCAAGCAGAAAACTATTATTATTTAATGAAAAAAAAATAAATTCTA